>PDGT01000012.1:6334471-6376516 GCA_003671415.1 Megathymus violae | reverse complement strand
ACCCCGCTCAAGCGAAGCACCAAGCGACACATCCACCCCCGGAACACCACTATCCCCCTCGCACTCGGAAGATGAATTCTCTGAACCGACGCTGATCCCACTCTCGAACTTCCCACTCTCGCAATTCATCGACGTGTTCGGAGTGTCGCTGTCTTCCACCGACTCCTCTATTGCAGAAGCTACTTCCTTCATATTCCTATTACCGAATCTGAAGGAATCGCTTTGTACCCACAGCCTTTTCGATTTGCTGACGTCGGATTTGATTGTCTCCGCATCAGAGGATTCCTCATCCGAGTGCAAAGTGTTGTCATCAGAATCCTCCTCGGAGGATTCCTCTATACACGTCTTGAATGACGCATCAGACACGATTGTAACATTCGAATAACATGACATTAATGACCAATGACCAGAGTGTTCCGAGGAGCTTGACTTTCGTAGCGCTGTATGCGAATCAGAAGCACAAGAATGGTTAGCGCTTGTCGATGTAGAACTATTCAAGGAGATGACATCAGATATGTCTTTGATAGAATAAGGTCGTTCGGTTGATGACATAGTGGAAGGCGGAAACATGGGTACGTATGTGTCTATAGAATTTTCTCGTAGCTGAATATTATTATCTGAATCTTTAATTATATTAACGACAGCATATGGCTCTTCTAAATTAGATGGAACTGATTTAATTTTGTTTAAACCCGCTGTTGTCAAAGAAGGTGAAATATCAAGCGTTATATCTGGCGTCGATATGCTTCTTTTTACAACCGAAAATTTCACAACGAAATTATTAGATGATTCACGTTTGGTCGTGTGCAATGTGCATTTTCCTGAGTCACAAAAGCAACGGAATGACGAAGAAACCATTTCAATTTCATCCTTAAGTGCATCCAGGTCAATAGTTACTTTTTCTTCTGACTCTAGAGGATGAATGTTGAGTAAGTCTTCAGCACTCTTATGATGTTTTGATGGCATCGGCTTACAAAAGCAAATTGCAGTCTCGAAGTAACTATCTCTAGTATTATATGGTACTTTAGAAAATGGGGGCACGTCACTATATAATGTTTCTCTATTGAAAATATAAATAAATTCCTGTACGGTAGGTGGTTTATAAATACAGTGTCCTGTTCCTCTAATATGGTAGTGCGCCAACGTATCCTTTGAGATTGAGTTGTTCCACGAAGGTAAATCTCTGACGTTGAATTTTTTATCAACTTCAATATTGGTAAATGTTTTATGTCTAAACAGAACTTTCTTTTTAACGGGACTTTCGGGATTCTTTGGGGGTAACGTACCTGTCATAGATAAATATATAGGTTTAGAGTCAATATCATAACTGCAGTCGACATTCTCAAGAGCACTAACTTCCGTTATATCAGAATCATTTGATTCAGTTCTATGAATGCTAGATTTGCTTGTTCTGGTAGAACCAGTATGTTTATTACCGTGTCGAAAAGATCTAGATTTCTGAGAGAGTAAGATGTCTTCTAAATTAGTTTCATCGATCATCGAATCCGAAGACCATGTGGAAGATCTACTTACACTCGGAGAGGACCCTAACGACTTATCTTGAGATGTTAGAATTGTCCGTGCCGGTGGAGTAGGTCCACGTTTTTCTCGTTTGATAGATACATTTTCATATGTTGCACTTTTCTCCTCATTATCGTTTGATAATTTTATAGGTAGATGAGTTCTTTGTGCAGGAGTTGGGCGCTTACTATTACTACTACTTTCAATAACTACATTTTCGTAAATAGAATCACTTTGAAGTATTGTCAAATTTGATCTAGGCGGAGGTCTAGGTATACTCAATGTACATTCTGGTTTGTTTTCATTATCAAGTACAGTGCTATGTGACGTGAATTCATAGGATTCGTAGCACTCGTTTACTAAATTTGCTGAATCTAGAGAAACGTCTGAAGTCATCGACGTTCGATTGTCATTTTTTCGTGGTTCAAATATATTTAATTTAGGGTCACCATTGCGGGCTTCTATATGTTTTATTACATCAGTTTCCATAACATCCTTTACATTTGTTAAGTCAACAAACTCTGCAATAGATTCACGTGAATCACTAAGTTCATTGTTTTCAGAAATGTTCGGCAGTGACGTTTTAAATCCTGGACAGCTTCTATTACTTCTATTTACAGATGAATCTCTATTTAACGTGCCTAACCTATCCAAAGATATGGTATCAAATTCATCATTACACACGATTTCACCTGATTCTTCCTTCTTCGACAACATTTTGAAAAATTTACTATTTCCAATAAGCAATGTGTTGGTACTACTTTTGTGATCAGTTAATTTTGATTTAACATCGACATTCGGCTCTAACCCAGAAGTATTAGATATGTTAGGAGCAGAATTAAATTTTGCTTTCAGGCCCAAGCATTTTGAGGCAAGCTTTTTGACAAAACTTTGAGAAGGAGTTTTTGTTAGTAAAGATGAGGATGGAAAAAAAAAGCTTTCATTTTGGTTAGTATTTTTCTGGGTCTCTGGGGCTTTCCTGTAAAACACATAAAGCAACAAAAGTAAAGTAATATGCAAATAAATGTAACATAAACAATAAACATGTTAGTAAATGTATATAACCTCTACCACCGGCTAAATGTAATATTAGTATAACTTAGGTCTAATTCCAATCCATAAATAATTGTGACAATTGGTTTGCATTTTTCCTTAAAATAGTTCAAATGTCGCTTTCTTTTCCACGTTTTCTACATTTACTTTATTTTTTTATGTGTCAGATGTATATTGAACTTTTTCTATGTTATTTTCTGCAACGTCATTACCAAATGGAATAAAAGTACACTTGCCTATACTTATTTGGTTACTCAAAAATGGTGTGCTTTTTTTAAGTACGGGCGAATAAACATATTTTGGTTTGTATAAAACGTTTTCACCGCTATGGTTCAATTCACCAGACGATGATTTCCTTCTATTAAGTACGTTTGGATTTCCATGACGAAAACAAGGTATTTTTTCAACAGCTAATCTTGTTTTGATAAATGGGAATATATGATTTTTCAAACATCTAAATCATAGATGATCATGATCTACCATCTCATAAATACAACCAGATTCACCTCTAAGATAAGAATTTAGTGCTATATTATGTAAAATCTCCTGTTTCTGATTTTGTTTTCCTACATACTCGTCTTCTTCCTTAACAAGAAAATTTCTATCATTTAATATATTGTTTTTACCCTTACTATCCATTATCACATATAACGGCTTTTCTACATTCGCATCAGAACGCGTTTTTGGTACAATATAATAGCGATATCTGATTTATTAGGATCAAACACAACTGGTTTAGAATATAATGACACCGAAACACATTCAGCATCTTTATTATCACTATTCATTATCAGTTTCACTGTATCTTAGATTTTTTAAATCTGGTTTTGCTTTTGATCTCTTAGTCTAACTAATTTGAACGCAAACAGATGGAGACTTATTAATGCGGGAATTACTGATTGGCAAGTTTTTATAGAGTTCCTGAGCGGCAAAAGGACTCTTGAAAGATACGCCTACAATAGGGAAAATCAGATGTCACTGGAATTTCTAAATGAGTAGAATGAAATATAGATTGTGAAACTATAGATGGTCGAGAGAGAATTTTAGAATCATATGAACATAGATTTCTTTCTAATTCCAACTCTAATTTCGCGCAGCGTATAATTGATGATTTTTGTCGATTAACAAGAACATAATCCGATATTGCATTAGAAACATTATTATTTTCGTTATGTGTCACGAGGCGTAATTATACTTAGAGCTAGGCGATATCGTCGAGGAAGCATTTGATTTTGTAGACCTGTAATTTTAATTTCATATTCAATGACCGAAACACGATTATTTTTCCTTTGAAGCAGAGTATATAAATATAGAATGAAACATAATTCTGTGTGACTTAATTTGATTCGTTTTAAATCGTTTATTTCATCGCGCAAGCAGTCCTTTGTCTGGCATCAAAGGACGTCGGATACGACTGTAATTTCCCCGCGTCATACAAACTTGTATACCTGACCGTTTCTAGATAAAAATCAAAGACACGGAAGATTTTAATGAGGCCCTCGCATTGACAGTTTTTGTTTTGCGTCTTTTCCGTTAAAAGGAGAAGCGTATATTTTCTCTTCGTAAAACGACTGGCATTGCTTGTATCCTTTAAATTGTATTCCGAGGAAAAGTATTTTTTTTAATTATTCATGTATGTATATATAATATGTATGTATTTTTTAATAAAAGTATTAAAAGTTAAAAAGATTTTTTTTCATCACTAACTATATTTGATACCTTTTCATGGTTTATTGACACTCATAATAAGATACACAAAAAATATAATAATGAATAAATAATTATTAAAAATAATAAAAATTAATAAATTAATTTTATTATAAATCGTGAATATTTTATAAAATAATCTACACCTATTTCTACATTTTAAAAACGATTAAAAAATAAAAAATAAATCGAATAAAGCGATTCAAAATCCACAGGTGCTCATTACCGCGTACCTACTACATTCGGAGGCCACGAAAGGCGAGGCAAGATAGCAATCAAGAGTTCAAAGGTAGTGACACCCCGTGTGTCATAATTGAGACGCTCTCCAATTAAAACCGAATGTTTAGAGGTACCGTGAACATCTTTGAGTAATTACAGGGCGGGGATTCCTTTAGAGGCTCCGCGTTACGGACGGTTAGGGTAACCACGTCTCGTCTACTTATCGGAGATACGAGGTCGCTTTAATATCTCAACTCAAAGGCGCGTCCCAATTCCGCAAAGATATTCCAGCGTATTTAGCGTTATTAAAAAGCGGAAAACAAAAATCCAACCAACATTCCAAATGTAAGGCGATAAATAAAGATAATTTCAATGGTATTATGTAATAGTAAAATGTATACCGGTGTATTAATAGATTTATTAAGTTACCCTTTTAAATGTTAGTATAAAATATTAGTATTCAAAACGATTGTAATAATTATCAGTCGTGTGATGGAAGTGAACACGGTTTGTGTCAATTCAGTAAAATCATAAAATCGTGTGTCGAGTACACACGATGTTACATATTATATCGTTCATAGATCAACTTCTGGTTTCGATTGCATTCGATCGACAAACAACAGCGTCAGAAATAATCGGGAATTAGATTTAAGAAGGCTAGCAGCAAAACTTTGCAAACGGTTCAATGCTGTTAAAGGTGCATTAACTGCCCCCAGTAGTTAAACCCCATCGATCTCCGGATTGCACGTGAAATACTGACAATCGCTTTGACCACTAACCCCTCACACCAAACTACACCGGTGCACCGTGGTGAAGTGCACTATAGTCCCGAAAGTTATAAGACAAACATGAGACGCTGATACATAATAACTAGGCGTTCCCTTTAAAAGTGGTAAATAAAATTTTAACTAAACTAATCCCCCTTCTGGATAACTTTTCGAATATATTTCCACTCATATATAATATTTTTCCGTCTACAATTTTATTGCAAACCAATTTGATCATAGTTACTAACTAAATACATTCTTGAGAACATTTCACTGCAATTTTTAACACATTGAATAATCTTCTAGTTCGATATTCAGTTATGTTTTACATGGTCTTTATGAGGGTTTTTTATGAACATTAGATAGGAAATAAGTAGCAAACAATGTTGTACTCGTTACAACAACCATAGATATGGAATAGGATAAGTACAAGCTGTTCCTCCCATCCGGCATGTAGTTGGTGCAATGCACCAACCAGTCGCAATTTACTTCTACTTTAGGTTCATACAGGTATCATACATAGTCATACACAGGTGATTGTCAAAAACAAAAATGGCGAAACCATTGGAAATTCCCGTAAAGAAAAATATATATACAGTTGTATATGTATATAATTACAATGACATTTACAAAAAACCAAGAAACCAAAGGAGGAGATACACCAAAGAAAAAAATCGCAACAGCTGTAACAATGCTGATTTTCAGTGCGACTCGGGTGTTCAGTGAACACACGGTACCTATCGTAGTCCACAAGTGCGTTTTAATCAACCGTTTCTACTATATCTCATTATTCAAGAAGCTATTGGATCCAATATCGGACATACTAACGTTCCAATATTATTTTTTATATGTACCCGATTTAAAAGAGATAAATGCAATGAAATGATCTCTCGGCGGCATTCTAAAATGAACCTTAAGTACGTAGATATAGAACTCACGTAGGTCGGTACAGTTCAGTAGCGGGGTAATTCGGGTAACCGGTTGGGCTGTCTTGTACGGGGAAGGGGGGTAGATCCTCTTCGCTTTCGTAATCATTCCTCTTGCTTTCGTATTCTGCAACAACATATACGCTGAGAACCAATTCTAATACTAATTTGTATAATAATAAAAAATAGGGTCGATTTTTTTTTAATTCTAATGTAGATATGATTTGTTATCGATATAGAAGCCACACAAACTATTGAGTTCTTGTATGTCTGTCTGCTCAGACAAAACGCTAAAGCCAGTGAAAAGATTTAGAGTTTATAATCTAGAATACTATTTATTTAGGGATATGGCACATACTTGTTGAATAGGAAATAAAAGTTAATATTGGTTATTAATGAATCTATGGTAATAAAAAATGTTTTTAATTCGGAAAAAAAAAACCATCCGTAAAACAATATGAATTTGTAAACGTAAGATATTTTTCGTTTGGCTGAAGCGAAGCAAGGGCAGGGTTGGTACTATTATGTTAAATAAACTAAATATCAATACCGTAAATCAAATTATTACACATATCAAATTTTAGATCCTCCCATCGCTTTGCTTGGACTCTGTATCCTACAGTACATTCTCATGTCTTCAAGTTTCTAAGACGAAATATTCCACACGAATCCTATATACCTCTTATCACCCTTCGAACGTTCCTCGTCGCCTCAACGGGGTAATCTGCAAGGATCATATGGACCGTCCTCTCGTTTCCATCGACCGCGTTCAGGTCCGCGCCCTTCGACAAGAGGATGCGTACCACGGACGACTTTCCGAAGCGAGCCGCCTCGTGGAGCGGCGTGCCCTCCAGGGTACGAATATTTGGATCGACCCCTGCCGCTAGCAGAATCGCCACCACCTCCCTGTCAATAGGACGGCGAAGTCAGATGTTTGCTCGAAAAATCACAAATTTCGCTAAGTTATAAAATCGGTGCTAATACTTTCGTGGAATTATATAAACCTTCGAGTTTTTTCTTTACAATTTTATGTCTATAATCATATGGAAAGTAGAAATTAAGCCCAAAGTATTAAAGCGCACTATGTTAGTATTAGCCAATTCATTGTTGCCATGTAAAATGGTTGTAATTATAGTTGGACATTTTTTATGTATATATAAGATGAACAAGCCGAAGAGCCACCTGACGGTGAGTGGCCACCGTCGCCCATGAATATCAGTGACATAAAGAGCATCACCGACGCATTGCCGACCGAAAACGAAGCGAAGAACCCGCATTGTTAACACTAACGGAGGCAAAGCAAATTACATACAGTAAAATAGAAATAACCTTTACCTTTACCTTAATAACCAGCAACTCAGGGATAGCTATATGAATAGAGTCATTTGAATTTGCACCGGTTGATAAAAAAGCGATGCAAAACTGGAACATATTGCACGACTCTCTATCATTTCCAATTGCGATTCGAAACTATCATCAAGACAGCGACATCATGGTTGTAATCATGCACAAAAAGACCACTGTCCCGAACTATTATTGGTAATTAATTTTTAAATAGGCTCTCACACCCTTCACCTGGAATTCCCAATGTCGCGAATAGATGAACCTACACAAATAAGACATCACATGTCTGCCCCGGACACGAATAGTATATCGAGGATGTCTCGAGGATGTTTCTAGGTACATTACTAATAGTAAGTACTCGCGTATATTATGAGAACAAACAGCTTTTTTATCATATACAAAAACCGCTTTGAATCGCTGCAAAAATTCACGAAATCATTCATTACTATAAAAGTTTTCGTCGTCAGTGATAAAACATATCAAAACAATATTTCCCCTCGTATTGTGTTATTAACGGCGTTCGCATATATGGATGCATATTCATGAACAAATGGTACTAACGAATCCAGTCGACGATGCGTGTTCCCTTTTTTTTTTCAACGTTAAAATGTACAATACGAGAAACTGTAAAATAATACTTTTTTTTAAATTCCACGTTCCACATATTATTTGCGTGCCACTGGATATTTCATTTGACGTTGCTCTCATCATATTTTGTCTTTACTTATACATAATGAAGTATATGGTTATAATAGTATGTGGTTTGAATGATTCGTTCTATTCGAGTATGTTGAAATTTGAATAAAAGATGTTCCAAAAATTATAACAGGTGTTTTAGTTTTGAACATCGGACTTTTACCAAAGAGGAATCAATAACAAAATGTAGACAACAGTATAACGTAACTGGTATTATCTAACGCCAATATTTCGACCCAGTTGCATTGATCGCGGTCACGGCGAAACTGAGGTGGCGGGAAGAAACCGTCGACAAGCTCGTGGTAGAATAATCTATCTACCCTACGTCTAGTTCTTTTTTCTTTTTTAGTTACCGTATCACGACACACGACATTTATTGTATCTTCACGCACTAAAATTTGCACTTTATGTGTTTTACATAACCTAACCACTGGATTCCACGTTTGTGCTAACTTAAAACCATGTTCCCTGTTAAAGTTCCTGGGGTATTTCTTGATCTCTATCGCCTCTGTTACTAAACGTGGAAGGTATTGTCGCTCAGAAGAGTTCGCTTTAAGTTTATGTAATTCGATCCAGTGGTGTTATTGAGGATGTATTCGGCTACCGCAGAATTCTTCGGGTCGTTATATTTGACTGCGCTTATATGTTTCTTTATACGTTGGGATATAGCTCGTTTTGTCTGTTCTATAGCTCTCACAGCTACCACCTTATAGACCCCGGGACATACGTATGGAATCGTGTCTTTAGGTGAACGAAGATAGGCCGCAGGATTCTTATGGGGCGTAAATGAACATTTTATATTATACCTTCTACCCAGGATCCTACCTATCTTATCCGTTACACCTTTCACACACGGGAAATATGCGGAGTGCGGTTCAACTCTGCTTGTCGTGTCATGTCTCCGTTCAGGTCGTCTGGTTATAGGTGCGTGGCCATTGCGGCGCAGGACCTTATCCAGGTGTTGCAACTCCTGCGTCAGATGATCTTTATCACACAGTTCGTATGCACGGTTTGTCAGAGACCTGGCAAGCGATGCTAGGTGTCTGGGTGGTGACGTGAAGTGCCATGGAGGTATCTATCAGTGTGAGTAGATTTTCGGTAAACTGCATGACCAAATGTGCCAGCCAGACGAGTCTTTAATGCGACGTCCAAGAATGCCAACCTCCCATATATTGCATTATACATATATATATATATATATATATATATATAAGATATATGTATATGTATATATATAATATAATATAAGAAGTATATAATAAGCAATCATTTTCAACCTTTATCGCTCAGGAACGTTCAACAAAAATTTAATATATATTATCATTGCCACACACAACCAATTTGAAATGACGTAATGCAAATTGTAGACAAGTTCCACTGGAGCGTTATAACGAACGGCAAGAATATGAATATGAAGTGATTGTAGCACATGTGCGGCCCTCTTTACGTGTGCAATTAGCATGCATCAATATTCAGCAACAAATTGCTCTGCGCATGTCATTTAACGTATCGAATGGGAGTATATGGAGACAATAGGTACGACACGGCAACAATTTTGACCGTTGTCTACCAACAACATTGTACAACAACAAACACAAGAACAAAAACACAACAACAACAATATTTTTTTTTATTATATATCAAAACAAATGTTCATCGACAACCTATCGATCTATAACAGAAATAAATGTATTGGAACCGGGCAGGAATGAAAATAAATGTTGAAAAAGAAAATTATATGTTATCACCAAATAGATAAAGGTGAAGTACGGTCATTGCAATTACTGTTACTGACGTGAAGAAATTCAAAGGATCGTTGCTTCTTTGCAACAGAACTTTATAGGTATGTCATTTGTAAACATGACTCATACCTCCACAAGGTAATAAGTATAGCCTAGCCAATGTTACAAACAAACCTATCCGGCTCCAAACAACACAATCCCTCGCGTCGTACTTACAAAGATACTTACTTATGTCCGTTCTTGCTAGCCCTGTGCAACGGGGTAGAGGGAAAGATGCGGCCCCTGGTGTTGGGGAACTGGTATTGCTGCACCAGCAGGGGCCTCACTCGCAACAGATGCTGCACCGTCTCCAATCTAAAGAACATTAACTCCTTTAAATACAAGTAACCCGCTAACCCGCAAGTTAAATGACCGCTCTGATCTACGTGCATGTCTTTGGTTTAATAGAATCCGTTCAGCCAATCTATTCATTTGAATGCGTGTGAAATTCTTGTATGATTCAGGGATCATAGACTATATGTATTGATGTGCGATACCTACTAATAATAATAAGAACGACATGTCTACGAAAGCTGAGACCGGGCCCAATGGTAGGTTAAATTATTTTAAATTAAATTTGAATGTACGTAGACATTATTATCAATGTCGAGGACAAATCATACTTTTATTATTTATTTTTGTGTATCTATGATGGTACAATGTTGCCCGCAGCTTTGCCCTTTTATTCTATTTATTTACTTTCAAGAAATGTCCGCAATATTTTCGAAGCTCTTCAAATATTGAATTTTCTTTTTTATCATAAATCTCATTATACACTAACAAAGAGTTATAGCCTAGATCTTAACAGCGGCGTCATAATCAGTGGCTTAAAAAAGTTGTTTTAACATGACACTATGATTTTTAATAGAGCACTATGGCGAGAAAATGATTTAAATATGTTTCATGCATTGTAGCTTGCGTTAGTAACCGGCTTGCGTTTCACTCGTTCCCGACTGCATGTTTAACAGAAAGTAGCAGCGAAATTTATAAATAGTGAAATATTACAATTAAATAAGAAAAAAGAAAAAAAATATATTTCGTTGCATGTTAATACTCTCTTATTTAAACTTTTGGCTTAAGAATGTACAATTAAGAAGATTAACTAACTTAGTAGATTTTATAAAGTTATTTTAATTCGTGCATTTTTAATCTGTGCAATCATTGATACTTCAATTTTATTATAAAATGTGTTTCATAAATCCAACCACTAATTTTCATAGAGCTCTCTTCAAAATCGGCGGATTTTCAAACAACCTTTCCTCAACATTTAGGTGTACTGAATGCACTAGTTGATTTATTACCGAATACAATGAACTTATTATAACAATCCACAGAAATCGGGACAGCGAATGAATACGCCCAAACTAAATAATAATAAAGAGCCATCAGGGCAGCGTACATACGCGAGAATCAGCTTGTGACACAGTTCAGAGTTTGCTGATTCTGTCCTTGATGAATCCCACATCATAGGTGGGCTGGACTACCGACGCGGGCGAGCTACGTTATAACAACGTGCTAAAACAAGTGACCGTGAGCCGGCTCACACGTATTACGACACAATCCTAAGAGACAGTTCGCACATAACTACTGTAATTGTACGAGTGGGTACATAAATCACCAACGGCTTCAGTATCTGTTATTTAGGGTGTAAACGGCTCCGTCCATCGTCGGTGCGAGCCGAGCCAAGTTCCCGTGTTCGCCTGGCGGCCTGGCGGCCTGTCGATCGACGGACGAGGTGAACACCGCCGGGGCTCACCTGCCGTACTGCGCGGCGAGGTCCAACGCCGTCTCCTGATTGACGTTCTGTACAGTGACGTCGGCGCCGCGCGCCACCAGCTGCGCGACGACACACACGTAGCCAGACTGCGCGGCTATCAGCAGCGCCGTCTCCGAGTTCACCGTCTGATGACAAATGAAACTAGCGTAACTTGCGTCCATCGCCTGTTACTGTGAAATGGATTGATAGCGTAGTCGTCTACGACGGGAGACCGGTTCGAATCCAGCACGCTGCTGCTCTCGGTCAAGGAAAACATCGTGAGGAATCCTGAATAGTTCTACATAATGTTCTCAAAGGTGTGTGAAGTCTGCCGACACGCACTTGGCCAGCGAGGGGTACTACAGCATTAACGGCCAAGCATAACTGGGCCAAGCCCAGCAGTGGGATAATATGGGTAATTGTAATGATGAAGAATGACTCATTATTGTTATAGCGCGTTTATATTGTCTTAGTTGTAACACAAACATGACTACAGCCGAAACACGAAGATAAAACGAAGACGAAATCAGAACGAACAAAGAGTGAGAACGCTGATAAATTTAAGATCGATAGTTAATAAATTGTAAGCACTGTATTCGCTTTATATTACACTCACCTGAATAAACATGCACATAACTTTTACATTCATATGAATATAAATTATATTTCATACATATAATGTTGTAAAATGTTATTCCTGCTTATATCATCATATCGTATTTTTATAATAATAAAACGAATAAATCTTAAACAGATCCATCTATTTTACGTCCAGAACAGGGATGTCATGGAGTTCCGTAGGCGTAACTGAAACTAACGGACATTCGAAATAAAAATATATCCGAAACAGTAACCGAATCCTATAAGAATGTTTCGAATAATTTCTGATAATTTTAGAGTCTAAATCAAAGCTGTCCCCCCAGGCCCGCTAGCCACAATGTCGCCCGTCAACATATATTAATTTATTCGCCAAAAGTAGTCCGCTAAACGCATTTCTGATTCAATTTTACTTTCTACCTCAGATTTATCGCCACACATTGCAATATTAGTATCTCAAAAAGCTCCACAGAGGTCTCACTTGTTAACATTTTTGTCATCAATCGAATTAAGCTGCATGTGGATTAAAGCTTTTAAAGCTCAACCAACTAAATTTTATACCAGGCGGCGGCATGCATGAGGGACTTGGATGCAAAATTTGTGCCCACTTCCAATATTGGTTGGACAGCCTTGATCTAAATGAACACGTTATAACAGGTTTTCGGCCACGTCGCTCTCATTTTTAAACGGTTTTTAGTGTTTAATTTTTAAGCCTATTGTTGGTCCTGTACTTATAGTACAAAGTAATACCTATAAACAAAATGAAACTATTACCTTGTAAATACATAATTTTTTTTTCAAGTCATAAATCATCCGTAAAATATTTTCCAAATATCCGTATACATATCCAGATCCTTAGTTTCATATCCATAACATCCCTAGTCCATAATATCAATACTATATTACGAGTACTATGATTGAACAGTACTATTGATGAAACGGGTATTAACTTGTTTTGTGGTCAGAGAGCACGCACCTGCTGGTCGATGTTCACCGGGGGATTGTTGTGCGCGAGCAGCATGCCCACCACGTCCGAGTCTCCCTTCCACGCCGCCAGATGGAGCGGTGTCGCGCCCTTCTTGTCCACAACGCACGGCGACGCGTTCCCGGACAGCAGGAGCTGGACGATCTCCCTGTGGAAAAATATTTCTTATTATTTAAATTGCTGCTTGATGCTTACAAACATTTTGAACATGATTGTCGCTACCGGCTGATATAAACGGATAGCACGAGGAGATTCAACCAGATCGAATTCGGATATTGCTAGTTCCAAGAACTGGCCTCATGCCAGGTATCTGGTATTCAAACTTCAGACGAAAACATACCGTTGCTAAATGTTAAAAAAAGGCGAGATGGACGGCGGTGTGCAATCGAACCATACTATGTATGGTACTTACAGTTTACCTGGACGATACCTGTTGAATTAGATACGCAATTAATTAATATTAATATCAATTTTGTTTATTTTTTTTATTAAATACATTTCATAATATAATATAATAAAAAAATATGCTCCGTTCTTAATGCTAAGTGTAAATTAGTCTAACTGTATTACCGAGAATTACTAGTGTTTTATGGAGAATAGCTCCAGATATTTGATATTAATTGTATTCGAAGCCTACGTAAAGAACGAAATTATTCTTTACCCTAACCTCATCATAATTATAAAACGAGTTTATTTTAGAAATCTATTTATCTAAAAACTTTAAACATTTACTCATACGTAATGAATTACAAGAAATGAATATGACTATTTAAAATAAGAGTGAATCCAGAACGTATTATAAATGATACGTTAATGTAAGGACAAATTAATATAAAAAGGATAAATTATTAATCTATAATTACGGAAGAGTAACCATAAGCTGATACAATAATAATAAACGTCAGGCACGACATGATTCTATTAATGACAATTTAACTAAACGAAATAGGATTCTAATTCCTCTGAATATTTCATTTAGATTTAACGGATACTACCTACCGATTTGACCTAACAATAATGCAATCAATTTAATTTAATTTAAATGTTATGTATACTATACAAATTTTTGTGAAATTAAATAGAGGGCAGGACTGATTGAAATATATAAAAAGTTAAATATTGTTAGGTTATATCTCCATTCTGCCAGTTATAAGTCGCAAGTCCAAGAAAGTAATGTATTCTACTGAATTATATTAATTTAGAAACGTCAACACTAAACAATATCGCAAACAATAACTTATTATTAATATCATTTATGATACCAAATTAGTCATTGACACATATACCATATAGTACTTATCTACTTATTTTAATCAGGTACTTATAAAATTAAAATTATATAAATAATATTAAAAATTATTCATTAGCTTTATCTTCCCATAAACCCTATGACAACAACAATGTATCCTTTATAAGATCATTACCGCGATTGTCTGTAACAGACGATTTCCTCCGAAGCTAATAAATATTATAAAGAGAGAGTGCGAATTTTGTGAGTCCGCCATTATGCGGAAGGTTGTCTCTAGAACCACGGGACCTATCAGAAAAAATATTTTACCATTTGAAAGGTACATAATTCCGAATGAACATAGAACTATATAATATTAGTTTAACTCGAACAAAGTTAGGGCAGGCCGCTAGAAATTATATAAACATATCACATAATAAAGAATGGTAACAAGGCGTCTAGCAACTGTATAAATTAAGAATTAAAATGTTCTATTTCTAGACGGCAGCCGAAACACGGAGATTACCGAAGGATATTAATAACATGCGTGAGTTACCTACTGGCACTTTTAAGCGACGCGTTAAAGGACAGCTTATAGGCAAAGGATATTATGGTATAGATGAATATATTAATAACAAGGACGCCTGAAAATAACAGCGTCGAAATCAGTTCCGCTCAGGTTTAAACTTACTTTGTAATAACCATGTGTTGTTTTAAATGACGTCCTGAGGAGTTCCCTTCGCAGTTTCGTCTCCTCTATATCACAAGCACCTTTTCGAAACGGTAGTAGAATCAAAATATGACGTGCATAAGTGTATTTATAGAATATCTAAATTATTAAATAATTTTGAATTTGATTTTGACCGTTTGTTCTTTATATTGTTTACAAAATACGATATGAAAACAAAAGATAAGATACCAGAATGTAACAACTCGTCTATTAGAAATTAGTCACAAAAATTAAATGATGCGCATTATGAGCACCAAGCAAATTATTAATTAAATCATGTGATTCGAACCTGTCGTATAATATAGAAACTCACTTGTGACCTCGCACGCAAGCATGGTGAAGCGGCGTATACCCGTTGTCGTCCTGGACGTTGACACCGGGCCCCCGCCTTATACTGCAACCAATTAAAATTTACTTTACAACTTTATACACAAAATCAAAGATAGATACGACAGCTCTTAGTTCTCGCGCCGCGAAGTTTTCATCTTAGAAGGTGAATAAAAGGACAGTTTCTTTGCACACTTTTTGACTTTCGTGGTGTACATCGATGGTAATGTTTAATTATTAGAAAAAAACATATTTTTCAAACATATGTAAATATATTATCAACAAACAAAACAAAAAAATATATTTATAATGCCAGAAAATTGATAAAAGGAACATAAAAAATACATATAACAATTAAAACAACAAACAATTAAAATTATTCGCAGTCGGTAGGATTCGAACCTACGCTCCCAGAGGGAATCTGATTTCTAGTCAGACGCCTTAACCGCTCGGCCACGACTGCTCGTTGTAAACAGACTTAAAAACCACATTCATATCTTCACGTGAAAGTATAACAACCTACATACATCTTGTTACAACCGAAACGACCAAAGCAATTCTTTAATCTCACAAATCGAACTCAAGGTTGATTCAGCGATGACATACATACATAAAACATACTACACGGTATAAAAAGAACAAAGGTAATTATGTAATTTTTTTTGTTAATGGTCAACGTTTATTACGCTATGACACGACATATACATAATTAAACAAAAAGTTTAATCTATATTAGTATATAATAATCAACATAAAACTTTTCAGACCTATCGATAAGTCTATTATCAATTCAAAATAAATTATCGCTGTGTGAAATAAATTACTAATCCGTCTGAACGCGATAACCTGGAAATATTACTAGATAAATTTTCATACTGGTTTTACCCATAATATAATGTGGAATAACAACAAAGGTTCAGCTGTAAGGCGCAAATATGAAAAATTTGTAAAACTCCTGACAAAAACGAATAAGAATCGTTTTGACTGCGGCTACTACTTGCGAAGTACGGGGCGTGATGAGGCGAAGCAAGAGCGAACAAACCCTAGTTCTTAATCCTAATTCTTAATTCTGATAAGGGCGAACGAACCCTAGTTCTTAATCCTAATTCTTAATTCTGATAAGGTTAACGACTTCAACGTAAGGATAAAAACCGAAACCAATTGCTTCTAGTAAGCAATTGTTCTAAGTAATCCAAAGCCCAGAAGGCTTAAGAATATTTGCAAGAAACGGTTAGCTGTCTTACTTCCTACACTTTATCCTACAGAAGCACATTGACCACGTCCTGATGGTAACTGTAATAAATCCATTAACATTTTGTTACTATCAATCAATCAACTGCACTGAAAACATTATTATATGTGACATTTAGCACAGTAAATAGTGATCCTGAAGTAGCATACACGAAAGTCAGTGTTCAATACCCAGTCAGAGCAGATATATATACATACGGAGTGCTCTCCCCGTATCTTAGTTTTTGGGATATTTTATTTGTCCAAGTTCCATACGAGCATCCGCTAGATTCGGGGGGCTGTGAACGAGAGGACCGGATAGAGTGGAGGATTATGCATGCCATATAATTCCTCCAAGCACGGGTTTTACAAACAAAATGGATAATTCCAATTTGCCAAAGTTCCAATTTGAGATGTATTTCCGGGATATTGCAATTAATTGTTTATTTTTGACCTATGGCTTTATGATACGACGACAGATCGTCTGTAACAAATCAAAACTTATCCGTGATGAAAGTTCCAATGAATTTGAACTAAGACTTCTAAAATAAGTAATTAATAACATTTCTCATGCAACCGTCCTTGACACCGCACAGAGACTCGTTACACGACGGGTCAGTGAACTGTGTGAAACAATGCACCTTCACCGAGACGAATAACAAATTTAACGTAAAATAACCTCTATTAACTCCACGATAAAGGGTACAATAATACAGATCAAAATAAAAACAGTTAGTTCAAAATTCAGTTGTGTCAACACCGAATTATATCCTAAATACCTACACTGGACGGCTTTATATTCAATAACATTAGGTCTACTTTAGGAAATAGGTGTCGGTTTGTATAACGGTACAACGGGGCGCTCTCTGTGTGTGTTCTGCTTGTGTGAGCCTCATTTTGCGTTTTCATACCTCCTGACCAACATTCATGTGTGAGACTGAGTCATTTGATTCAGAAGAATACATAATTGTCAGCCGGAACAATGGATGAAACGATAATAAAAGTTAGTTTTCACATGAACACCATGGTCCAATCCGTCGTGTTTTATTGCATGGTTGTCAAGTACACAGTTGTACCGAAATAATTTACTTCGATTGTAACGCAACGAAATAATACTTGGCTCGTTGTGTAAACTAACAACATAACTTAGGAAACGAAACGTTCAATATTTGTATTCATGAAATTCAGCGCGTCTGAGAGCTATTGGCCCAAATCATATATGGCTGTACTCTTACTATGCTGTTCTATATAGAAGACATAATTTTAATAATTGTAAATGTCCGTTACCATCCTACTGCTTGAGTCAGCCGCCAAACGACTCGTCGTGTTCCGGCTGGGGGCTTGAGAGCCAGTGCCTTCTTTCTAACCTTCTTCTTATTTCCTGGCCGACAACGCATCAGTGATACCTTTGGTCTTGCTGATGTCCATGGGCGACGGTGACCACTTACCATCAGGTGGCTCGTCTGCTCGTTTGAAACTAAATCAACTAATAATAAAAAAACTAAATCAACTAAAAATAAAAAAACTAAATCATCTCATCACATACAAATTAACATGCAGTGATAAGCGATACAATAAATGTTTAAAAACCAATCACCCGATCCGGAAACCCGGATTCGAATCTGGGACTTTTTTTACTTATATGTATATTGTTATACGTATTTAATATTAATTATCACTTACTCTGGTGTCTTAATCAAGTCGTCTCGGCCGATATTTTCTATACAGTAGGATAACCTACATATTAGGTTTATTTCAAAACATATTTTGTTGATATATAATCACACCTAAATAAACTTATTATACGAGTAAAATGTGTTATTTTATTAGCGTCACGGAACAATTTTCATTATTCCCAAACCCGAATAAAAACGAAGGTTGCCGAGAGCAATAAAAAATATACATTCACTGTTCACGCATCCAGTTATTTTAACAACTCTCGCTTCAACCAATCGGTTGTGAACGGGCAAAACCCAATGTACGACAAAGTTCATTTGTTATAGTAGCTTACATTCAGTTTGGAGCTTCTTAGCTCGTATCTTTATTTCCCTGTACGACAAAGCGTCGTTAAGAAAACAAAACATGGGTTATTTCTCTACTTGTATCAGTTTATAACATGGCCAAAAAAAAAAAGATAAGCTAATTGATAAATACAATTATAAACACATTTTTTTTTATTGTTAAAACTTCTCGTAGTGCAGGATGCTTTAAAAAATTCAATCCAAGTCAAATAGTATATAATACAATATTTTCGTTTTCTCTGTCTGTTGTCGCACCTGTTAAACTACGCACGCAATAGATAAAATTATCTTTATTTTACGGAGTTACAAAAGACCGTATTAAATTTTAACATCGCGTATAAATTATATAAGGAAACAGAAAAAAAAACCATCAACGAACGAACTATGCGAACGCGTAACGCCTTGTTTTTTTTTCTACTCAAAAACTGACAATAACCCTCATCGTTACATCACGCAGACAACGTTAAAAACGTCACTGAAAAGTACGAATATTTTCACTTACGTTTCGTTCTCGTACAGTTGCCACATCCATTTTTTCGTTTTGATCCAATTCCGTTTCACGTGATACTTTGTATCGGACAAGTCAAAATTCAACTTGGTGTTTAGTTTGGTGGAACACTTCACAGTTTTCTCACTCATCGTCTAAACTACATCATTTCGTGGACGTTCTTCGAACACAAACACCGTAGCCTTCGATATAGATAACTCAAAACGCTAGAGATCGTGAACGGTGTTAGATTGTGACACGGTATCCCACACCGAACGCGTTCACCGGAGCCGGGCCAAAACAATGAAATGAGTACACAGGCCACCGCAGAAGAAACATAAAAACGTAACTACACTCGGTACGTAATAATAAATCTACAGATATGATTAGATATCATATTTGAAATGGACTAAGGAAGTGGCACGCAGAATGGAGTAACGATACGAATCAGTGACATCGGTATTGTTTCGAGCTCATTAGTATTAGTCTATTGTAGGACACTGGTTTTTACTACGCTGCGAACTGATGAAGACGTTAGTGGTATTCTCCTTGACGACTTCTATCTAACGATAACAATTCGGACTTACGGCCCGTACTGAAGTTACATAAGGGAATCATAATATAATAAGGGAAATATTATCAGGGAATCTCTTGATAATTCATGATTCTCTACCTCAATACACAATTTAAATCAATGTACATATACTCGTAACAATTACATAGTAAATCTCTAATAATTTCAAAACGTACTTGTCGTCAATATATCAATCAGTATATTGTATCTTTACGTACAAACAGCGCTGTCATACGTTGCTTGAAATACCAAAATCACATGTCAACTTTAGAACTCTACCGTAAAAAAGCACATCGGGCCCGGTGAAAGATAGCAGCACAACGAATTTGTGTATAAATTTTTTTCTTGTTAAATATTTCAAATACATATTTCAAATTGGTTCGAATGAATACTATATCGTTGTAAATATAGTGAGGCCACGACCAGACTAATTATATTATATTATTATGCCGAAACGAATTAAATAAAGACCTCACAACGATTAACAAATTTCCAAAGTTATTCTTCGCGAATAACAATTAATCTGTGAATTTTATTATGCACTGAAAAGTTTTTGCTGCGAACATATTTGAACATTAAAATACACCTCACTAACGTGCGCTCAATTTATCATACAATAAACACTGTTCTCAAATAAATGGTCCTTTTGAAATTAATACAACAATTTATCCTGCATAGCCATATTTTAAACCTGGTATCTGTTGTAACCCATTAATTGTGTGGTTAATTAACAACTAAAATATTTAACTGAAAATAGTATCGACAGCTACAGAGGACTGCGTAGAATATTTTCGTTGTAATTTGGAACTTCGGAACCTACAACAAATTTTTGTTTAGATGCTGTCTCAATATGACGTCAGTGAAACATACAAATGTACAGTTAGTTATTAATGCCCATTGAATTAATGTTTCAAAACATGTATTCATGAATCAGTCCCTTATAAAGTGTGTTGATGACATTACAATAAAAAAATCTCTATACGGAATAACCAATGAATAATAATAATCACTCTCACACACACTAACACACTCATAAGTAGGTGACATGGAAACACACAAAACATCACACCTCTAGACATGACAACACCCGTGACCCGAAAACAACCTATTATCTGTTACACAAACATCTGCCCCGGCTGCGAATCGAACCCAAGACCCCGCGCTCGGCAAGTCACCACCAACTGGGCCACGGGATCGTCATCTAACTCTATCAGCTGTAACAGTTATAACGACTTAAAAATCCTTACAATTAAAACCATTGATGAAATGAAAGAGCGTTGCTATCAATTTCAATCGTCCAAGTGAAAAACGAAACATCGACACGCCAACCGAGCGCAATGGGGCATTAATTTAGGATTTACATAACTTTAACAGACGAACGAATTCGTTGTATTTCAAAAAACAACAAAAGAATAACCATTACAATTTGTTAAATAATCTAATCATTCATAATGCTCTCACAAATGCTTGCTCTGACATTTAAATATCCCTCTGTTTTAACATAATCTACCTACAGCTAGTACCTGCGGAAACGGTCTGATATCAATATAATTATATACATAAATATAATGAAGGGGTCTGCCGTTGTGCGCGCATCACGAATATTACTGGATACATATCATCAAATAGTTTTCTAAGTTTTATTTACGGCCCTAATCTAAAAACAGATAACGATATCTTCATTCAATATAAAGTTTAAAAAGATTATGTTTTTTCCTCTGCTCATGAAATTCGCATAATAAGCAACGCAGACGAGGCCGCGGGTATCGACTAGTTATAAATACAAGTCGCTAATAACTCTATCTATCTACATCTGTTAAAGAACTAGCTTTGCAAGTATGCATCATAATTTTTAACAATACACATTAAACTTATTTTTGGATAAAACCTTTCACTACAGTGGCGTTAACTTCAATCGAATTTCCGTTACCTATTGTCAATAAATGATTCTCTCGCACATATCAACGTTGTAAACTTATAGACACGTGTGTTTACTCACACATGGTTTCGAAATAATTGTGTGGATAATATTAAAAATAATCTCCTACCTAAACCTGCGTTTGAGTCTTCTGAACATGTTACTCTCATATTCGAAGAAATTAATCCAAAATTTCATTTCACACAATCTTGAATCAATATCACTCTCGATACGAACTCGGGACACGATCACTCCATGTCGAATTTGGAACGTGGACGGTTAAAACACACTACGGCCTTATCAGCTCGGCTCGGTCTCCTGGCAAATATTGGTTCTAGAATATTTACAAGAAAGCGAACCGAGCATCCCACCGGCCAGTTGTGACTAACCGGCCGACCGCGGGATGATTCATAGGCAACAGGTTGCTTTGGTTAAAAAAACTTTTTTATTACGGTATATCTACAAGTCACCGTTCTGGGGGTTTTCAAAGAGAACGTCTAATTATTTAGCGGACTTGTCTCGACCCTAGCATACCATAATTTATTAATGAAATGAAGTGTTTTACCTGGTTATATTTTCTATATTAACTTTTTTTCACTTTAAATTGAATTGACAATATCGAATACAATACGTGTAATTCGAAGTGTATTAAAATTACTGATTAAAATTAACGTTCACTTCCCAATATCTAATGGAGAAATCAATAAACAAAACGAAACATCTTTGACAATAACCCATTAAAACGGTATGCTGTAGACTCGATGTATTATTACCACCGTATTTTATATACTTTCTCAAGATATAATATAGAGATCGATTTGTTACATATCATGATGAAGTCACTTAAACACATCACAAGCTCACCAAAATCACAAAAAAAAAAATATTCTCATATTTAATGTACTCTGTTCTTATATACCAACAAATACACATCTATGTGAAGGATTAATTAATATAAGACCGAATTAAAATATTTTTTCTGCGATCAACACGCATGTGATCTACAACAATAAGCACTGCTTAAAGGAACAGCACGGAGATTAAACCAGAGACCACTACAACATATCACAAAGGTGTACCACCGGCACGTACTTGGGCAATTTAATTTACAGTTGCCTCAAAACGACAAAATAATAAACGACCCATATCTAACCACAAAACATGCACGTATTATTTAAGCACACACAAACGCAACTATTATAATCGGAGTTCCAAATGTTAGCGTAAAATTATTGTAATTATGAAATTGTTGTAATGCAATTGTGAAAAGGGTTCCAACACGAAACTTAATTACGCAGTTCAGATATAAACGAATCACTTCCTACACTGCTGCTAACAAATTCGCAACTGTTGAACATAAATCTATTTCAAACGAATACGTTATCAGTGCGGTAACTGATCGGACTGAGGTTGAAATCAATAAGCTAGCTCTGAACTAGTCCCGATTAGCTGATATCGAAAAAATTCAAAGCCAGAACATTATGTCGGAAATTGATTGGAATGCCGGCAATATAATAGAAATTGTTTAGCTTGCAAGCGACAGGCTAATTTAGATCACCGAGTTTAAAATCACAAATCATTTTAAGGAAAAATAAATTTGCGAATTTTAATGATCATCAGATATTTAAGATTTCAAGTAATTTTACTTCACTAGAGTAATATAACCGTATTGGTATTCTCAAAATGAAAAACATAATGGGCAACACATAAAAAGTGTGAAGTGGCCGTTACAATAACGAGTTTACAAATGAATACAGACTGTAATTGGGACACAGAAATAATATTTATCATTTATGATTAATTGGGGAAAATTATTAGCAAATGTAGTATAGGAGTTATAACGTGGGCTGAAAAATGTCACATAGTTCCTGAGATTTCAAGATGAGAAATGCCATTAGATGCGCGGTTCCTTCTATAAATAATCTTGTGTACAGTCACGTTGGGTAACTTTGAATTTCCGTGTAACTTTGAATAAAACCTCTTTGAAAGTTTATATTTTTTCATTCAAAGATCTTTGGTATAATTACTTGAATAATTATATGAAATGGAACGTTTACATGTTTGAAATGTGAAATATCACATAAAATAGACAGCGGTCAATAAATTTTCAAATCTTTAGCACCTTTTCGATTCGCGGTTGTCACTAAGAAAAAAGTGTGTGTGGCAGAGATCGGAATTAATATATTTTCTTTCTTCTACCGATCAGAGTAATACAGATTAGGGGAGGCCTGTGTCCAACAGTGGACTTTGAGGAGCTGATGGATGGATGAACTGAACAGATCTGTAGTGTTTTTAAATGTGTATGAAGTGTGCTAAAACAGTAACTGAGGCTTTAAATCCTCTCATTCTGAAATAAGACCAGAGTTTAACAGTGAGACAGCTATGGCAGATGTGACAGCAATAAACTAGTTTTCTAAAACGCTGTGTCACGGCATGTTACGATTTCTCGTGAATCATTTTGATTCACAATTTATAAGTACGACAACTATGTTGTTATTTTTGGATAAGTCTTTAAGATGTAACCTTCGGGCGGATTAACGGCTCAAAACTGAGATTGGCCAGTAAATATCCATCACCAACAACCGCATTGGGAAAAGTTAGTTATAACGAAAACTCGTGTAGAATTTGGCAATATATAATAAACACGGCATCTGTTAGTATGTTTGCAAATTATACCCTGGAAAGACAAATAGAGAAAAGCTGCGAGATCGTAGTATTCGGGAAATACCATAGGGATATCATATATGAAACAGCAAAAATAGAACAGAATGAAAATATAAATATTAACAGTTTTGTATCAAAACGAATTACAACATTTAACATGAGAGGTGCTGCTGCTAAATATTTTTCTGTTAATTTAATTAAACCTTTATTGCACTTTATTGTCTTGGTCGTATTGGGGCGGCCTAGAATACTCCCCCCAATCCCATGCTGGCAAAACAGGATGTCGTAAGAGGCGACAGAAGCCAGCCTGCTTGGTGGTAGGGCTTCGCGTAAAGATTATATTATCAGTATTATTATTAACTCATTAATATTATTACTGGTATTATTATCTTTCCGTGAAGCCTGCCAGGCTAGCTACCACTCTCCTGCTTGAGTCAGCCGCCAAACGACTCGTCGTGTTCCGGTTGGGGGCTTGAGAGCCAGTTCTATCTTTCTTACCTTCTTCTCATTTCCTGACCGACAACGCATCAGTGATATCATTGGTTTTGCTGATGTCCATGGGCGACAATGACCACTTACCATCAGGTGGCTCGTCTGCTCGTTTGTCGGTTATTAACATAAAAAAAAACTTATACAAAACGCTTACTTAATGATGGCATTTTCCACTAGTCAATATTTAATACTGATGAGAATGTGCGAAAACGCATTATGACTGTAGGTAAAGAATATAATGAAATAGTTTTGTTATCTAAATTGTTTCGAAAAATATGCTAAATAATATAAGATTTGAAGTTATCATTGGAATAACAATCTGTCCAAATACAATCAAAATGAGTTTTAAATGAATCATGCGTTCACCGATCTGGCACCAGGTCTGCATTCTCAGTAGCTATCCGGAGCAATGCTTAAATGGATAAATATAGTACGTGGAACATCCGCGCATATCAAAACTGGTTTTCTGTACTAACCAACACAAAAGTTACCTTTATGACCCGACTGGCAAGAACCATTATATTCAAGTCGTCGGGAACCAGAAATCGAGAGGTGTGCAATTTAACACAATCTTTTACACTTTTTCTTTTTTGTAATCAAAAACCAATCATTCGCCGCTATAGTTTAATATCATAAGAAAAAAATTAATGAATACTCATTACTACCAATAGGTGGCAAACGAACGCAGTAATCCATCCAGGCCAACAAGGCTTATTTACGTTTTATTAATGAACACAATAAAAATATAAAAAAGAGAATGACATAATTGAAACACTGTATTTTAACAAAGACTTCATTGATAAGTAAAAACATTGAAGTTGGTCAAACACACAATTTGTTGTTTAGTAGTTAGAACTACTAATTAATCTTCTCCATCAGTTTCTTTCCAGCATGTGTAGCAGATGTGACCGTAGCGCTTTCACGTCAAAATATCAACAACTCTACCACCTTCCAAAGCGCGTTTACCATGGCTACCATTTTGTTGTGCCATTGTTTCATATGTATATGCTGCCATAAACAATGGATAGTACGCAGACAGTCACTCGTCTGATTACTGGGAACTTCATGGCGTAACAAGTAATATGTATTCTGCGCGCGTGTTTTGACAGATATCAATGAGTTGATCTTTATACTTTTAAAATGTAGCTTATTATCATGATAACACTACGTGAATCGTTGTTGCTAGTAGAGTCATAATTTATTTTTAATGTTGACCTAAACATTTTAAAAGTTTGCGAATTTTCTAGTTCCTAAGCATTGTTCTTGAAAATAGGAGTATTTTTAAAAAATTTCAATAATGTTTTCTTTTCCTTCATGGTCGGTGGTGCTGTCTAATCGAAATACTACCACAAACTGATCTCAAGTAAGTCTCAAAAGGTCATGGATTCTCTGGATCTACAGATCGTAATGGATCTGATCCTACTCTTTTCATGGATCATGGGTGTTTATGGAAGTGAGAAACAGAGTACCATTAAATATTCCTGAAATAAATACAGTATCCACTTTATTTTTTACATAACTCTCATCCTTAATTACTCGCACATAACACTCATATTTACTTAATACCTACAAGTCCACTAATGAGTAAGCTAAAACTACAATTGTCCAGGCACTCCTAATATAATATTTCAGCTTTATCATGCGGGTAAGACAAGTCAAATCATCCATCGTATACGTTAGTTTATCCAAGCGTCTTCTATAATAAATTTAATATTTGCGTGCTTCTGATAATCATACCCAAAAAAAGGCGAAAATAAACCCCTTCAAACAAAGAGATGATGATGAGATCCCATGAAAGACAAAACTCACAAACTTATAATGCTTTTCCTGTAAAAAAGTGATCAGATTTCATGAAGAGCCAAACCACTATCTCTACCAACCTTAAATCTACAAACTTTACATCTTGATCAAAAAGTATGTTTTTTTGACGAAAACGGCATGATGAAAACAGCGGAATATCCCAGATCAACTGTAAAAAAGCCACTCGAGTATAATTCTTATAAAGGCACGCCTTACAGTACCCCAGCTACCGGCATGATGGCTTTCTAGCCAAGTACTAGCTCGTAACAGGCGTAAGTGTTCCTGAAATCACGTCTGCATTTTGTAGGAAAGTGGCATCCGCAATTAACAAACGGGAAGCTAGCGCTTAACCCATAAAACCTAGAGGTCGTGCCTTATAAGCGGTGGAAATGGAACCGTTATTTAAGCAGTTTTAGAATACACTGACACTTGAAAGGTTATTAACTTCAAGCTGCCAATGCAAATGTTGGGTTCAAGTTAAGTGTAGGTTTTATTGAATGGAACAAACTATTCGTTTATTTATCCGAGCAGACCAACATTTACCTGTATGATGGATTAGGCTTATTCCCCCTTTTGTCATGTGTGATGCCTGGTGTCCATGCTATCTTGGGTACATTATACATGGAAACATTATAATTATACTAATAATAAAACAGGGCCGAATGTGTGCATCGATTCTATTTTGGAAATTTTAATATAGGCAGACATATCATCGATTTAGACAATTTTTTTCGAATTTTTGTCATCTGTCTGACCACGTTTCACACAAAAACCACTGCGCAGATTCCGATAATAATTGGCATATTGGTAGCTTATATTATCAGTTATAATCTAGGATATTTTCCGTCCCGGGAAATTGATCTGTTGCCGCGAGATAAGTAATAAAAGTTAACATGGATATTCCATTAAACAGACAAGAAACGTTAAATTACATTTCTTTATCTATGTAACGACTAACACCGAACGGGTTGAGGTAATTCTTGCCAAATTTAAAACTTATGTATGGATCATAATGCAAGAAACATCTCATCCCGGGAAATGTATTTGTTTCCGCAAATTTTCCAAAGTGACGAGAGAGGTCACTAGTCTTTAATTATATTAAGGAAAGTAGCTATTATGGTTACCTCCTGAGACGGATGGATGGAGCTTGTGACAGAAATTCCCTAAAATTTGATATGTCATATTGAGACAACTATCTGCATATAATTTATCAAATTTAAACATTATTATAAAAATTATTATATTATTACAATGAATATCGTTTAATAAATCCCATTTTCTACAAATTATCTCATTCTCAAAACTGAAGAGCCCATTAATAGCTCTGAATGATCTTTCAAAGACAATCCAGCTCACGACCATGTTTTCTTATTGAGCCAATGAGAATTACAGACCCAAATAACTCAAGTGCTTCAGCAAATGAAGATTTACAGCCACAAATCGGCACCGAGAACAGCCGAATATGGGTCGCCAAGATAAGCCCATTACACACCATCCAGCCAAATGGCGTCGGGAGTTTGCGCGCAGAATTTCAAATGAGAACGCAATATATTCGCACCGAACATTGGACATTTTGTATTTTGATTCTCAACGACTACTCATCGAGAGACAAAATACAAAATACCTTTACGGTAGAGAATTATTTTAGCGTTAACCGTAACTTCTGTTCTTACTTGCATTATTCAATTACACTTGAATAGGTACTTAGGCTCTGTTAGTTGCGTTACTGAATATAATTAACTAAATTACCCAATTCGTCGGTTACTACCGTTACTGAACACCACTGTGTAGTATATACTTGTTCATATAAAGAAAAAATTTTTTTTGAACTGTAACGGGTACTCACGATTTGTGTTTTTTACCGATGTCTCGACCCAATTACGTGGATCATGATCACAGCGAGACAATGACAAAAACACACAAAAATCGTGAGTACTCGTCACAGTTAAAATGTACAATGTCCGCGATGATATAAGTTTAAAATCATAATAAAATGATTATAAGTGAACATATCAAAAAGAACAGAACTCTTAGACAAGAATCAGTTATGATTATGAGCGAAAAGTTTTCACAAAAAATATTCGACACCAACTCAAAATAGTCAGAAGAACATATTTCATCGTAGTCGATAATAGCTTTGTGTTATAGTTAGAAACAATTTAAACCTTTTGGGCAGTTATACCCCATTATTATAAAGTGTGTTTACTTAACAGGGAACAATGAGTAACCTCTCTACTATTTTGAAACATATACACCCAACAAAACGGGCTACAGTGAGGATAATTCAACATATGTAGGCAAACAAAATAATTATGTGATATTCATAAAAGTTCAAACACTCAAAACTTCACAGTTGCATCTGAAACAAATGAAACAAGACATAATGACTACTGCCTGAGAACAAATATTTATCAATCGTATAGAAGACTGCCTGGTCAGGCCTGGTCAGGCATCAAAACGCTGGGTTCTATAAGCAGAATCAGTACCAACTAAGCTACGGGTTAGTCATATTCCTCGTTATTTCTGCTGGTATGCTATTGAAAGT
Source organism: Megathymus violae (assembly GCA_003671415.1). Lineage (NCBI taxonomy): Eukaryota > Metazoa > Arthropoda > Insecta > Lepidoptera > Hesperiidae > Megathymus > Megathymus violae. The sequence continues at coordinate 6,347,148 of PDGT01000012.1, read as the reverse complement.
ATATTATGGTAAGCATGAGAACCTGATTTAAAATAACTGTGATAATGACGTCATAAACTATATTGGTGTGGTTTTTTTATATATTAACTGGTACATGACTTAATCACATTTAACGACTTTAGCTGAAAGATGCAAAAATGAAACTATTTACGTTATAATGCAAACGGATGTGTAAGAAATAGTACATATACATATATATATATATATATATACTTATCTACTTACATCAAACAATACTCAGCCTTTTTAAGGAAGCGCTTTTGTGTGAGTTTTTTACACCGACCCATCCCTTCCTTCCCTTGGCAGCATTCCAGTGTAGGCTTATATTGAGGCCTTCTTACAATCGTATGTTTAATACCCGACCTTCCAAAGCCTCGTAGGCTGTTGGCAATTCGCAGTCCACGCCTGTTTAGAAAACGCGAGGCTCTAGAAGCCGGAGGTCAGCAATATCGCTTTTTCCGAGTCTTAATTTCAACCTATTCATTCTTTTCGCGAGAAGCTGCAGAGCCAAAATGAACAATAGATAATGTCCAGTAGAAAATAAAAACTATACAACCAATATTGGCTTCAGATAAGGCGCTTAAAATAATTGAACTCAACGATTGTTAATAATTTTAATAATTGTAATGACGATTAGAGACGTAAGGCAAAAACGTATCGAGCACGCAAATCACGTGAAAAGCTCGATGCAAATAAGCAAAATGCAATCGGTCAAGCTTATTCGGACAGACCGCCCTCAGGAGTCATTTATCATTCTGACTGTTCGATTCAAGTGCAAGCATGCATACAAAGATGCCGATATAGGTGAATAGGATATGAACAGACAGAAGTTCAACGTACCTTCCGCAACATCGATTGCCATCTGGCCCGCGGCCAACCACTTCAATTTAATGCTTTGACTCTATCCCCTACTTCCTTAAATAGATGACGATTTGCCCCGCCGCAGTTAAAAGCGTTTTGGCACTAACCTTCCATTGAAATGGAAGTTCGAATGTCCCCTGAACAACCACCAGTTGCTGGGGTAAATTTTACTATTTAATACGTTTGTTTCATATTCTTTTCGCTTATTAACTTTGTTATTCCGTTATCAGTGATGTGTGTGACATATGAAGGGTGGGTTCGAGGTTTGTGCAACAGATAAATGTGCAGCTTGGGTTACGGTTGTTTATGATGTTGCATTTGTATGTCCGTCCATACACTAATAACGGGGAATCCCAAGGCAGGGTTTTAAAAGTGCTCGTTTATGGTGCTCCTCTCTCATACTCACATGTAGTTCCTATAGGTTGTTGAAGATTTCATTATATTACTTACTAGTGAATTACATTTGCTCCTACTTGCATTTAATGTTATCTATATCGAGCTTAAGTCTCCATACAGGATAAGAAAACTTAGGATTATCGATCACCACCTGTCCAGTTGGCAGACTTCACACACCATTAGGACCGTGAGGAAGTATGCACTAAGTACTGTTATTGTTTTTTTTTCCACTTGCAAAAATACTGCTATTGTTTTTCACCAACAAAAATTATAATACATACTTCTAAATATTTGACAAAGATTAAAACCACACAAAATGAAAGATCAAACGTCAAACAAAAATAAAGTAAAATATTGTAGTATTGCTTATCAAGACTTGTATGGAACCAAATGACCTACATTCACAGAAAACCAAGAAGGGCCTTTTATACATAGTGTCATGGATTGCTGATTTTATAATAGGCAAGGTGAACAAGTTGTTGATTACGACAATCATGTAATTATGTATAATTAAAATCATTTACAAAAGATTTTTTTTTGCAATATCCTCAGCTGGCATCCGAGTAGACAAGTTAAATGGGTGTTATAAAGATCCGTACCATTGAGAGATTAAAATATTCACTAATTTATTCATGCCAGTCAACACTTTTGTCAACTGGGTAACCAGCTCCGCAACAAATTACAATTAAAATATTTCATGGATGATTTTAGAACAGGAGCTAGGTAAAATCTTAAAACCATACACACATATTGTAGAGATTTAGCTGGTCGGAATAGTCCACCAACAGAAGAGACGTAGCATTTAATGTAGTAGACTACCAAGCACTATAATCAGCAATTTGACAAGATCCAGTACTTTTACAATAAATTTATTGCTGTCAGTAAAACAGCACTTGGCCGCAGAAAGGTTTTTAATTGATTTCAACCTGTCAACCCAAATAGGATTAGAATATTGAGTACTATTTTAACTCTTGTTACATATAAAATGCCTAATATATTGTACAAAAAGAACAGGAGTATCCGAGATAGTTCCCATGAAAACTCTATAATATTTCTACCATCACGCTAAGTAAATGTTAATTTTTTTCTAATAATTAAACAGATAAAATATTGACACAACCTAGTGATTTTGTGTCAATTAACTATAACAAAATAATTTGGTAGGTTTCAATGTACATATTTTAAAAACAAAGTAACAATATTATAGTTTACATTCACTGTGAGGAAAACACATAAGGAAAATATCTACATACCTGCTCATAAGTCCAGTGGCTTTGATTAGAGACATGACATAATCAGTATTTTCTATTCGATTTAGAAGTCAATCACACTGTAAAACATGATGTCGTAGACAGGTTGAATTCAATATTTTTATATTTATCACAAGATTTAACAGACCTTGTCTCAATTTCTACAATTAGCAATTGTCGGTCACTTGTATGACATTGGATACATGAACATGAGCCTTTAAGTGAGCAAACTACTGAACTGATAATATTCCACCAAAGAGATAAGGATTACGATAAATCTACGTATAGGTGTAGGTAAACATAAATATCTTTATCGCTTACAATGACTTTTTAAAATAATATTTCACATATCCACAAGTTTTTACATAACAATTTGAATAAAGGATTAACTGTGCTATAAAACAGAGTCAATGATTAGTGCTGAATATAACAAAATATGTAAAACACGTACCTTGGAAATGGACCACTCCTTTTCGTTATTTGTCCTAATATCTTCTCCACACACCGCTCGTCCCCTTTACGCGCAGCGTCCAACAACTCCTGTCCTCTTCCCATGTCCCATTTAACTGCTAGTACCACACACAAAAACCAACACAAACTTCAATCATTTCAATTCTTTCCACTAGACTTCACTACACACTAGTTACAACTTCATTGATCGCGCCGCCATGTTCTACATTTAGACGTAAGTGCGCTCTAGCGGCCGGTGAAGGAATCGATCGAGATTCAACTCTTCGCACGTCACGAAGGTACGTAAAAATCATGTTTTTATGTACTCAGTCAATTTTGTGTAACAAATTTTTTGTAGTAGACATTTATGGCAAAGTAAGTGATTTAAAAAGATATTAGAGGTAATTTTACAGCATCATTTTAAAATTAAATAATTTAGAGTAGCCGATGACCTGTAACCTGAATAAGAATATTTATATCTCTTTCACACCCGTACATAAATCGTATAATGTTGATCTCTTCTGCTGTAAGGTGCTATCATTTGTCGGACTGACTTCAGTTTGAAATAAAGGGGTGTTTTTTATGTTTCTAAGAATTACATTGTACTAAATACTATATAAAGCCTTTAAAGGCAGTTTAATCCATATAAACGTCATTATTTACATTATGTTTCGCATTAGTGGAACTGTGGTTTGGGTTTCTTAGTGTTACGTGTGAAAAATCGATTTTCCGATCCAAACTTAAATGTCAATCTAACAGCTGATAAGAAATAGTGACAGATATGAATAATAACTTGTGTTTTCTTTTTGTAGTGCTGTGATGCGATGTATTTAAAAGAAGATAGTTTATAAAAATTTGGAATCCAAAATGTCATCTAAAGGTTTTTCGCGAATTCATATAATATTCTTGCTTTTATCGTTTACTTCTATCACAAAAACGTACGGTCAAAGTAAGTAATAATATAATATGCTTTGGTAACAAGAAATATATTATGATCCAGTAAATAACAATCATAAGGATTGTATTATCATGACAAATTTCGCTAATTATAGCCATGAAAGAAATTTAGATAATGACTAATTTTATTGCGTAAATACTTGTTGCTGATTTTTGATAACATATTCTATGTTCTTATGGAGTTAAAATTTTTGTAGATGCCAGCATAACAATACCACTGATTAAAAATCTGACATGGGCTGACAAACAATTGTATGGGGATTTTATAACCCTGAATGCAACATCTGTACTCAAAGTGAACTTGGCTGAGCCTGATACGTCTATATCGTACATTATATTCCAAGTGCACAGTCACTTGTATAATATAACATTATACAACAACACATTGACACACCAGTCAGTAATTGTGGGATCGAACGTCGGACTGTACTCATCGGTTAAACCTGCATTGGACATGTTTTATGTATACAATCAAAATGAAATTGATGTCAAGATATATATAACTATACATGGTTATGATGCTGCTGGTATGTTATTAATTGTATAATACTTTATATAAATATGTATGTGAATAATTCTACAAACTAGACTATTATATAAAAACTTATATCATTGTGGATATCATACATTTGAGCTGTAACTGGTACTCGCAATTTGTAACTGATATTAGTATGAGTTGTGTTGCCACTGCTAAATCATTTTGTCAAAGTGCACATGCTTTATGTGCTGTTTCTATCGGATAATCATGTGCAATAGATAGTAGACATATAGATCTTAAAGAAATAGATTGATTGATTCTTTTGTCCAGCAATGTATAGGCAACGCCCCATTGTGGTTAATCCCCATACTAATATAATTTTGCCAGCGGGAGACATTAATCCTGTTGTGTATATTTAATATGAGTCAGTAGATAAACCATTACCAACCACTTCATCCGAGATTGTATATTTATTGTGTATATATTAAAATGGATGGTATTAATGTAGATTTTTTTAATCATCACACACTTAAAGAGGTGCTGTAGGATTCTTGTGTTGTAGGTGGTATGGACACACACAAATCCCACTCTATCCCCTAGCTGTTGCTGCAATACATCAACTTCAATGGAATTCAACTGATCACCATTGGTTTATCCATCACTAAATATTACATATTAAAAACTATTCCAAATATCTTTTATAAAGTTAAACATTGGATGATCATACTAATTGGAAACTTATCAGTATGTGCCATCTTCCACCTTTTTTTTTAAATAAATTTGTAATTCTAGATGACATACAAATCATCTTTTTAATGAATACACAATTAGTCTGCATAACAGGTTCTTGGTTTTGTTTTGTATTAGATGGGATTTGTCTTTCAATGTGATATACATAACATGATTCCTTAAAACAACATGACCATCAAAATCATATTCACTCAATATGTCATTAACTTGTTGCAATAATTCATGTATCTTAATATTTACCTTAGCAAATCTTAGTAACTTAGTAACTGTGAAGCCTGCCTGGCTAGCTACCACTCTCCTGCTTGAGTCAGCCACCAAACGACTCGTCGTGTTCCGGTTGGGGGCTTGAGAGCCAGTTCTATCTTTCTTACCTTCTTCTCATTTCCTGGCCGACAACGCATCAGTGATATCATTGGTTTTGCTGATGTCCATGGGCGACGGTGACCACTTACCATCAGGTGGCTCGTCTGCTCGTTTGTCGGTTATTGACATAAAAAAAACTTAAAACTAAATAATTCAAAACCTTTCAGATCCTATACCCGGTGGATGTAACATGGAGTTCCCGACAGCTGTGGCTCCTTATATACAGACGACCATTGACAAAGATTTCATATTAGTGGATTTAGCTCCTCCTAAAGACTCCAAAGACCCAAAATGTAATGCTCTCGAAGATGCGACTGTCGTTTTTTACGTGAAGTATTTACCTAAGAGGCGCGTCATGGGTGCCGGTGAATACTTCGAGGGCGTTCAAAGTATGTTGACGCTGGATAAAATCGTGAATAATGGAGGCTTTGTAAGTGACATTTTTGATAGATCAAGATAAAATCCATTTCAACATTTTTTTTACAACTGTCCATGCAATCGTTATGACAAATTTCTTGTTATCTAAATAGTTTCTTTTGTAAACGACAAATAAAATTAAGGACAGCTCTTCTCATTTGCAACAGACAAAATAATAGTACTAGCCATTCTACGAAAAGTTCTGTAAAAACTAGTTTCATCGCGAGGATATTCAGCTAAGGTAATGGTCTGCAATTCACTGGCTACCTACCTCACTTCAAATGAAAATTTTGTGGAACGCTTCGTGCTTATGTTGCTATGTTGGAGACGTGGTCAATAAGGGGTTTCCGGTTCCTTGTTCGCTGGTAACTATGACGTCCCTGGCTGGAATTACAAACATACATCCTACATACATTACAAACATACATAATTAAAAGTGCATTGCATTGCATTGCATTTCCCTCCTTCTCTATCCTTAGTCAGCTTCTTCACTTCTCTGTACGTTTCCACCATTGCCTGTTTTTCCAAATGGTTTATAACTATCTTTTTGCTCTTCCTGTTTTCCTTTTCCCTTTAATTTAACGAAAATATACACACACCAAAAATAATGCATTACAAATAGAGCCTTGTGCTTCTCTGACACTTAGTCAAACTTTCATTTAATTATTCTGCTATCTTCAAAGTTTTTTAAATCGTTGTTTATAATGTTTCTACCATGTAAAAAGCTGACAGTAAAAATACCGATCAGATACCAGAGAACAGCGAACACATGCGTCGAAGGGTCGCCAAGTACCGCGATATGGGAGTAGTGTACGTGGCCATTGCGTACAGCAACACCAACAAATCCGCTTACTCGGTGTATGTGCCCAAAGCAGTTTACAGCTGCAACCCCTTGAAAGAAAATGACTGCGATCGATTGCGTGAGTATTCGTCTACTTTACTACCAAACTTAAACTACCTACTTTACTGAAACTTACTTCTTACAATGTGGGAGTCTTCAAGAGGAGAGTGAACAGGCTTTTATAGCTCAGTGCGTTCAACATCTTAGACTTCATCGCCACTTACCATCAAGTGGGATTGTTGTCAAGCATGAAATTTATCAATGTAAAAAAAAATAGCATTCTCGTTGTGGCTTTCTAAATAATTTTCCTATTCTTTTTAACTGTCATTAAAATATGAAAAGAAATCTATTTATTGCTGTTTCCAAATGACATCGTTTGCCTTCGCATACATTGCATATCACCCGATCATGTTATATGTAAAAAATATGACTATTTTAACGGTTTTATACAAGTACTAAAATTGTAATTGATCGCTTACCTTCCATGAAGAAGTATGAGAATAACTGTTTTAGGGGCCTTATTAAGTAATAGAAACCAAAACAATAGATGTTACAATTTTCGTTTATTTGTCTGTGTGTTGATTTACTGTATGTACTACGTCATGTTTAAAGTTGTATTTAGTATTCTTCTTCAGTATATTTTATTACATCATAAGTGTTACAATATTGACACAAATGTTTTTACATATTGTGCGCACACATATGAAACTTAAGTTTAAATTTATAAAATCAAATAAATATTATGGTATATTTAAATATTCCTTTAAATTATGAAAATATTTTTAATCGAGATCTATTTTAAATATTGCAGTCAATTTTTTTGTAATTTTAAATTAATCGTATTTTGTCAGGGAATTTATTAAATAATTTACCACACATCGATTTTGAGCCAGAGCTTAATATTTTTAATTTTAATAGTGGTAATATCAGTTTGTTGTTATTTTTATTACGGTTTTGGTATTGATTTTAGTTCATCAGATTTTGTTTTAAGATATTGTGGGTATTGATGAATGAAATGAATTTACATGCTTCCATATTACACATGCCAAAGTTAATGTTAGCATATTATGTTTGATAAAGTGTTTTAGGAATTAAAATTCATTTGATATAATATAACAATTGAGTTGCGTCTCCAGACGACGTCCTAACCGTCTTCATGTGCGTATGTCTATACGTAATCGGATTCATGCTGTGCTTCTTCGGCCACTACTTCTTCAAAACGGAGATGTTCCTCATGGGGACGTTCAGCGGAATAGTGGTCACATACATCGTCATTTCTTTGATCGCTGTTGTCGATTCACCTGGTAAGTGAACGTACAATAGAATATAAATAATTTTTATTTATTTTTCAGGGTACTCACTTAATATTATAAAGCTCTTTTTCCAGACGACGTTAAAAGACAGTTTTTTTCATATACTGGTACACTGGTACCAGGTCGTACAGCGTATCAGAAGAACTTATGATTTTTATTATTATGTATAATTATAAATATTTGTCTCATTTAACATTTTTTCTCTACTCGATTATTAAGGCCTCCGGCTACGACACGGTTCTCAAATCTCTGCCCTCGTTGGTCTCTTTGTTCCTCCGATGTCTAATGTACTATTTAACTACGGCAATGTAAAATACTAATAGATTGTGGTTATTTATACCAATTTTAACCAACTTCCTCTTCACAGCCTTACTAGGTGCGTCGTTGCTCTCGGGAGTGGGTTTTGGTGCGATATGGCTTCTCTTCTGGTGGTTCTACGGCATCCCGCTGTTCTCAGTCTTCCTGCCTACCCTCAACGTTGGCTTTCTGTTCGCAGCCGTCATCTACTATTCTTTGCCAGGTATGCTGCAACGCTAATTGGTATTTCATAGGTAGGTGTTAATTATGGGATTAAACAAACTATTTATTTAAAGTGCTTCCAAACAAATGGGGTCCTAAAATTGGCATGGCATAACATAGGCGAAACGAAAATCATATCTAATGTCCATATCACACTGATTATTCGCTTTGAAGATGTCCTGACTCTAGGAAGAAGATGGGTAACTTCGGCTTCATGAGGGAAATAATTTTAAGAATCAGATTCAGCTTGGCAGCCTTCAAGCGTTAGAGCATATAACAATAATTTATGTAAAGAAATGCGTAATTTTTGTTTTATGTGTGGCTACTTAAATCAATCCTCTTTACTTCAGTGTCTATAATATTCCCAGTCTATGACTTACACATTTAATTCCACACAATTATAACCCAACGTTGCCCTGTTTCCCCTCGTATGTTGACCCGTACATGAGTGGTCGACAATGCGCTTTATATGAAATGATTGGCGAGCTACGTAATTACACCAACCCTCTAATTAAAACGCAAGCACACTTGTTTAAATTGCAGAAATAGGTCAAATTATTCTTATGGATTTCCCCTATCTAGCCTCTTGATTATAATTGGTATGCTACCTTTTGCTGGAAGTTGCTCCATAGAATTCTACTACTACTACAAATAGCTTATTCTAATAGCCAATTCAAACAGCTAATTAGCTATATCTGTAAAACCAATAAAAACCCCCCATCTGTGTTCAGAGCTTTATAAAGATGAAGCTTTTATAACACAGGACTTTAGCTGACGAACGGGCAGACATGCCGCCTGACGGTAAGTGATCACCTCCGCCCATGTTGCAGGCCAAGATGGAAATGGGGTATTCGATTATTACTCTTATTGATTCTACCCTACCACCGTTGTCAATATTCACTTAGTCATATCATGATCACCATTATACACGGCCTACATATTGATGTACTACCTACATATTTATATACTGTTTGTTTTAAATTTTCCATAATTTTTCGCAATACAATTCTCGTGTGTTAAACAAACAATCTATGGAGTAAACCAACTGCTAGCGCGGGCAGTAGTTGGATGGATGTCCGCCCGTGATAAAACTATAGAAGTGCTTCCGTGTTTCGAAGGCAAGTTAACCCATCCATCCCGGTTGCTATCATTAGATAGTAGCCGTTAACGCTAGGCTTAGGTTTTACGTTAAATCCTTCATCGAACGGCATTGGAGCAGTGTATGCACTGTGTTCTAATTCTCTTCAATAACGAGGTGGGATATGTGCTCAACAGTGGGCAATCGATAATTAGCTAAATTCGACTTTGGATGATAACACGTTAAGTTAAACGTCGAGTACAAATTAAAATTTTTAATTTCTCCACGTAGACAACCCTAAAAACGATCAAGCCCTTGTAATCAAAAATTATTACTTATTTGCTGTTTCATATGCATTACTACTAAAGTAAATATCGCATTTACCAATACTGCATAATTGCCATAACGTAATGAACCTTAATGGCAATATATTTAAAATTTAAACATCAGTTGTGATGTAATGTTAAAAACGTGTCAATTTTCGAAAAGCCGATTTTAATGTGACGATTGGCGAATAAGTTAATGCAATTAAATATGTTAATTTACGAAATAACGCCATTGCTCTTTAATTATGGACAAATAAAATATATTAATTTGTGATTCTGTGAGGTAAATAAGCTTATCTGTAATTGGCACATGCATAAGAGTCAATAATCGATAAAAAATAGCTGTGTAGGTAACTACATACTGCAACAAGAAATGCCATTTTTACCACTATATCTAAGTGATTTTTATTCAATGTTTTACCACTCGGTTTCAAATTTAGGTAACCTAATTGAACCCTAATTGAACCCCTGGTGTGTTATTTTGGTGGTGTTATCGAGTAAGCTTTAGTTTAGGGTAGAAAAATAAGTTGTATTTCGGACCTAGAGAAGCAGAGACCTAAAAGGTGGAAGAGAGGAGCTACTTAGCCAAGGATTCATAATTAAAGAAGACTCCATCAGCAAATTTGCAGAAATAATGCAAATGTCAAATTTCATAACAGCCTCACAAAGATCTAGCATTCAGAGTATCAAAATAGCTAAGGTCGCCGACGAGAAGGGGTTATTTCACCTAATACGTAACGGACAATGGTTGATGGAAACATTTGCAGCTGATAACCGCTAAAAACCGCTTTGTTTTTCGAGCGGCACTCTGATCGCTGTGGTAACTGTCCTCTACGTCTTTTTTTCCAAGTGTAATTGCGGAGCGATTTCAGATAACTAGCGGGGATCTTACAGGTAAAATAACCTAACCCAATCGCGCTCCTAAAGGCGCCGGATATCTAATATTGGACAAAAATATATGAAAATTCTAAATTCATGTGAATATGAAAAATATATTTATAGATATGCAACATAATTTGTAATAAATCATTAAGCAACATTATTGAAATATTATAAGTTTTAAATAAGTACGCTAGTTGATGCGGATGTTTGTAAGGTAGTTAAATTCTTTCACTTCGACCGCCATAGTGCTTGAGCTGATTTCATTTTCGTTCCCTTTCCGAGCAGCCACAACGTGACCGACGAATGTTTGTATCCGCGTATGCAAAAAGCGCGTTGTATTTTACCTTATGCATTTATCCAAGACAGGTAATTATGGTGTAAATGTGTTTTCGTTATTTATTTCATTAAAACGATACTTATTTCTAAAAGCGGCGACGTCTTGCAGGTGGCCTCGCTGCCTTGGAAGTGGATCTAAACTTCTGGACTATGTTCCTTATGATCACCCTGTTGACATCACTGATGTTGGTGTCCATGACCTTCTTGTCGAACATGCTCTGCTGCGCCATCGTCGGCTCGTACGCGCTCGTATTCGCCATGAGCTACATGCTCGGCTCCAATATGAATTACATCATCATCAATATCGTGAGGCGTGCTGTGGTACCCAAGTTCAATAAAGCCGTACTGGTGCCGCCGATGGGATTTCAAGGTGAGTTTTGGTATTATTGTTTAATCAGTCATTTTTTTTGTAAAGTGATTGATTAAACATGCGATGGTAAGTTAGGATAGAGGAGTGCAATACGATAATAAATATTTCACAGTTGACCTTTAGAGGGATAATTTCTGCAAAAGGTATCGAGGTACATGAAAATCCTCAAAAGTATTGTTGCGATTATCGGGGTGGTACAAATGGGTCCGTAAAGCCATTGCAACATCCCTCCTTCAACAGGGTGAGCATTCGTAGGGTAAGTTAATACATCTGTAAAAGTGCAACCTTATAAGCGTTCACCTAAGGCTCTGTGGGACACAACTGGATCAGAGGACAGTATTTTATAATAAAAATATATTACGCTGAAATTACATTTTTGTGGATGTTGAATTTGAATACTGGTAACCTTTCGCATTCCTCATTGATCCAGACAGTGTCAGTCCTTTATGCCGACGCTTTTAAAATTGGAATGCGGTTGCAGTTTCCCCACCCCGTCTTACTTAAGGACGAAACGAGCTTTAACTATGGACAGGTATTCCCGTGTCCGCCGGCACCTACAGCTCAACTACATCTCCGCAACTTTCTTCTGTAAAGTACGTGGTTGTTGCTTCCAGAATCCTTAGATATCTTCCTATGGGTAACGCTGATTATTACTGGGTTCGTGGTACAACACCGTAGCAACCGTGGACGGCCTCCATTCCCCCCGCCTCCGAGGAGCGTCCGACCCACCATGCCCGGACTGTCTTACGGTGCTATAGATCAGGAACATCGTAGGTGCGTGCGTAAACTGCTTTACTGATAATGGTCCAAACTGCACTAAAGTAATATTTTTTTTTTGGTTTTTGCTATAGTATGATTATATTATTATTATATGATGTTATAGGAAAATAACAGTGGTGGAAGACAATTCTAAAATGGATGTTTTGTTTGTTTGTTGTAAAATGATGGTTTGAATATTATGTTTAATAGTATTGCAAATGTTACTACAACTCTTACCGTCCCGTGTCGAAAAGTCATAATAGTCGAAAAGTATAAATTATAAGTTGCGATTTTATTAGGTGTAATAATTATGAAAAATTATATCAGTTAT
>PDGT01000012.1:6321559-6334336 GCA_003671415.1 Megathymus violae | reverse complement strand
CTGCAATGAAGCTTTTAGCATTTTCAATTGAAACATAATATTCTCATTTCAGACAAGCCAACGAGCAACCACCCACCTCCAGAAATCCATCTACTGTAAACAACGAAAGAGCACCGCTTTTGGCTTAAACCAATAAGATTTTACTTGGAACAATATCTACTTGGAGAATTGCATTGCATATCCTGGTATTCGTAGACAAGAAGTTTCCCTCATAATAGTATTAGGATCAAATAAAGGATCATTTCAGGCTTCGTAGAATAATTGAATGTTAATAGATTACACTGGAATTTAAAATTTCGTGTTTAAATTCATTAAACTACTCGCTTATGTGACAACATTGAACCTTTCCCCACACCGCAACCAATCGAGTTGCATTTCAATCACATTCTAGAATGCACAATGCTTTAAATTTGTCCAAGATTTTCGACGAAATTTGACTATGATTTTTTTAATACTTTTTAAGTACCAGGTAGAATGATGTGTGCCTTTCTCTCGATGTCCCCATTCAAACCCCTTTAGGAGGCCTTACACATGGACTCCACATCTACACACTATAAACGTACCTTCTACTAGAACCCTAATCTTGCACCTTCTTAGGATGCCTTCTTTAGCCCCTTTAGGGTAAAAAAGGTTGTAAGTATAATAATACGGTAACAATGACGTTCGGGTATTTTCGTCTAAAATCGGCGGCAGGAGTCCCCTATGTCGACTATTATGACGTCAATGAACCATCGGAGCGGTACCGTTTTAAATCCATGGTATTTATGTGAATCCAATATATGGAGTCAGATGCGATGCGGTGTGGCTGGCTTGTCCGTGCGCTGGTCTACATACAACAGAGCATCAAATAAAAGTTTAGCAATTCCTGCTTCGTGTAACACTTGGATTATTAATGCATTGTTAGTGATATATTCCAGCTATGTGTGATATTATTGTAGCGTTAGCATATAATTATAATGTTTAGTAAAACTCAGGTTTGACGTTGGCTGACGGTCTGCAGATTAGTTACTGGCCAGCGATATTCGATCGAATTTGATTAAAGCAATTCGAAAACGTCAATATTATGTATTATTGACTCGCCGATTCGTCCCCTAAATTAGTCAACGGTCCTACATATTGGAACTTGGAATGTCTTTCAGAATTAACTTATAAAGTATGAATGACTTAAAAAATGCCAAAATATATAATTGTTATTTTATTTAAGAATTATATTTTTATTAGTGGACGTTGTAAACTTGGTTATTAAAATGTCGTATTTTTTATTATTTATATATATATATATATATTTTAAGAATTACGGGCTTTGTTATTTATCATGTATTTATGCAACTAGTTTTCAAGTCACGTGTCATTATGTAGTATCCACAGAGTATGATATGTAGACAAAGCTTAAGTATTAATTTTAATTAATCTAAGTCTTCCTTATATTTACATATCTAATCCACCTCTTCGAGAGTAGATTATTGTGTGTAAAGTACTTAAAAATATTAAAATAACTTTAAAAATCACAATTTACTTTTTTAACAAGAACGAATTGTAGTTCTGTCTTTATTCTTCTTTCTTTTTAATTGCTCTCTTATAAAACTTGTCAAGAAAAGATTATTTGATTATTATAAGCTGTAAAAAATTTAATAGACTTTATTTTTATGTATAAATTACATTAATTTATGAATGAATTATATTAAATTGATATAAGTATGTTGTGTGATCTTTATGTACTAGATATCGATGTGTGTATGTTTGTTCATGTGTATTAATGATGAACAATTAATCGTTCGAACGTAATGGTCCGAAACCAAATATTATTAGTAAAACTTAATGTTGCATGTGAGTAATAAAAGACTTAATAAATGATTAAAAAATAAATGGTCTTTTTCTCTAATCGTTAACTTTTTAATTAGTCTACTGAGGTAGATGTATTTAATGAATTCAAGTTTTAAATAAATGCAGATCCGACAGCGTGGTATTTTTTTATGTAAATAGGCGACATACGAGCAGACGAGCCACCTGATGATGTTCACCGTCGCCCATGGAAATCAACAAGATTAAAGGTATCATTGATGCGTTGTCAGCCAGGAAATGAAAAGAAAGAAAGTACAGGCTCTCCAGCCCCAGTCGGAACACGATGAGTCGTTTGGCGATTGACTTCAGCAGAAGTGCGGTAGCTAGCCAGGTGGTTTAAGGAAAGATAATAATATCAGTAATAATATTAATGACTTAATAAGAATATTGATCATGTAGTCCTTATGCAAAGCCCTAACACCAAGCAGGCCAGCTTCTGTCACCTCTTACAAAATCCTGTTCCGCCAGCATGGGATTGGTGTCAGTATTCTAGGCCGTCCCGATATTCCTATTGAAGAAAATTTCAACTAAAATTTGGCGATATATAGAAAATAAATATTTTTTTTTATATTTGTTTTCTAAGAAATACTTCTTATAAAGTAAAATATAAGTTAAGTTTGAACTATCCAAATTAATCAAAAAATCATAATTTGACGCCATGATGATGTTTCAAAACAAGCCGGAATATTCAGTGCTTCATAAAATCGAGAAAAAATCTATCAATTTACTTATTGCATTATTTTTTTTTTTGTTTTTGCGTCGACAATATAACCCTGAACCAAAGCTTGTTACAATTCCATATCAATTGTCATTTAAGTACTTACCTAACTGGCATAATTATGTCAAACGTCAGTTATTGACACCTGATACGTAGAACATTAACCTTTGACATTGACACTTTATCGCCACAATAATATTTGGCGTTCCAAATTTTTTGTACCGTACCATTGAACAAAGCCGTATTAAATGAAACGTATCGTTGACAGCCGTTCTGTGTCCATTTCCCTATTTTAGATTAAAATGTGCATAGATCTAGCCAGAACACCATAGTATATATTTCATACTATAATATCTATAAAAATATAAATTCTAGTATTCTACACCATTTTACCATTTTGTATTCTACCATTCAAATTTAAAACATATGGGCGATCTGACAAAATTAAATGTATAAATAGTCCACCACACATGAATTACAAGATCAGAGAGAGGCGTTCAATAGAAATCAAACGCAGTAGCATTGTAGGGACGAACAGACAAACCAATTATAATTGTTGATAATCTATACAATTGTTTGGCGAAGGGGATGCGGGAGGAGATTTACTTGCGAGTTTATTTGCGTGTATTTGATAGAATTTCTTTGTATTTATGTACCTATAGGGTGTTTTAATATTAATAAATTACTTCAGAACGTGTACAAAATACTATATTACTGTTTCTTGTAATAGAACAATTTGGAAACATAAAATCTTTTTTTTAGTGACTGTAAAAAATATGAATTTTTAATGTGACTATAATAGCAATGGCACGATCCCAAATTTTTTATTTTAACTATTTAAGTGGTGATTTTGACTGAAGTTTTTAAATCTCTAAAATAATATAAACATATGTTACAATTCCTTTACTTCATTTTTCTTTGTGGATTAAATTCGTAGCAATGTTTATTGAAATGCAACATAATGTAAATTCAAAGCATGTTTATGAGAACACGCTGTCTACCCACGCCGGCGAAGTTGAGATCAGTATAATGCCTACAGTACAACACATTTAATCCCATCCCATTGTAAGACCCTCCCCAACCATCTGAAGGGCTGCATCGCGCGGCCCTCTATATAAAACAGTCGGATTATAAAGAGCCAACACGCAAAATTAATATGTACCGCCCAAATATAGTTAACAGCATAATTTTGTTCTATAACTCAGCGTTCGCGATGGCAACACTCGGCCTTACGCAATAAAGTTCGTTATCCAGTATCCTCACGCCATCTGTCGTCAGGGTCGGGAATTCTCGTCAATAATAATATTTTATCCCGCGTTATTAGACCATTGTCGACCTATTAGACACACTCGAGTGTTCCCATTCGTCATTTCAAGCGATCGAGAGTAGAGACCAGGCTCGCCAGTGTTGCACTCGTTTGTGCAACAAAAGAAAAACAAAAATGAATGGTTAATGCAATATTTATTAATAAATTTCACTGTAATCTCCTCAATCTCAATTTATATGCACTTATAATCGAGTAATAATTTATTTTACACTTATCTTCGATCTTAATTACATACAATTTATACCGTATCGCCCCACCTCGTCAGTATTGCATTCGTGTTAGTGAAAATATAACGCTTTAAACATTTCATCAATTGTGCTGACAACCACACTTCTAATTGTATAAATCGTCGCACAACGATAGAACGTTTTGATAATTATACATTTGTACACGTAAATTTCGAATTTCTTACTGTGTTCCCAAAATGACTACATCCGAAATTACATCCATAAAAATAAAATCTAACTACATTTTAATCACAGCAATATTGATCGTCTTATCTGTAGTAAGCAATAAATAAGATAAATTAATTCGTTCCGAGGTTTACTAATAAAACTGCGACTCAACACATTACGTACAACATCTATTAGGTAATATTATACAATTATACAAATATGCTTAGTTCGTATCAAGTGTGGTGCAGGGGTGAGAAACAAATCGCCGTAACGAAGCTTATTTTTTCTCTGTAGCGATAATATTTCGCACCCCTGCCGCATACATCAAAGAAATAAAAGGGTTGTGCTCGCTAAGGGCGTATAACATTCAATTATTACAAACGTTGGCACAAACAATTTACATTTTTATAGCGCTAAGACGCAAAATGCGCCCCGGACTGTCAAAACTCTCACTACTCCACAATAGATGGCGTTGTATTGGCATATATTTTTCGCCACGTCTCGCCTAAACCGAAATATTGCAGACACGTAGCAAGCAAATTATTAAAATGTATAAACCGTGTACAGCGTAGCATTAACTTACGCTAGGTTTGAACATCATCAGTTGCTTAATTTACTTATTAATATATGGTACACTGTAAAACTAATCGCACCTTTGAAATAGTGTCTAATATTGCGGTCCACAGTCTCTTAACTTACGACACAGAACTGTTGTCCTGTTGAAGGTCGCCGGGTAGTACGGCGTCATGTCCAGCCGTCATGTTGATGGCGTTCATCGCCAGCTCTGTGTAGTTGTGCGCTTCGCCGCTAGATGGAGACTCTAGGGCCGGGTTCTCGGGCATGGCTAGCAGCCGATGCGGGAACCCGAATAGCTGAGATCACTGAAGCCGGCCCCAGTAGTTCGACGCGAGGTCTGGCCCTTGGGAGGGGATTTGGATGGGCACGCTTACTCCCGCTGATATTACACCTGTCGACAAATAATAAATTGCTTAATTACGACTAACTCAGAACTAACTAAATTTTTACAACTGAAAATAAATAATCCCTGTGATTGATATTTCACATAATTATACATGACGACGTTCCATGAAAGTGCTCAGCACTAACAATGCATCTTCTAAGCGACTTAACGTGAAATTATTGCTGGTTGTCGCAGCCATGACTGAAAAGGATGTACAGAATACGTTTCTCGGTAAAGATCGCTAATGGACGACGACGGTCGGTGCCTTAATGGACCTGTACAAAGTTTCTAAAACGTTTGCGATACTGTGTTATTTTTTTTTAACTGGCTGGGAAATCTTCAAAAGTTTTTCTATTGGATGGGAGATTTTCAAAACGACTCAATATCGTAGGAAATCTTTTAAAATTACGCGTACAAGTAAGCAATCTAGAGTTTTGTCTCTAACCTCTGCAAAATATTTATTTGTATAGTTGTATTCAACGCGACAAAATGACCCAGTTTGAAATGTTTTCGAGTATTATCCAGCAAGGTAAGATCCGCCTTAGCTGTTCAATAATTATGTGCATTCTATTGCGAAGATGTGAGTGTATGTTTTTTCCACACTTCGCTTCGCGACTTCGTAAGATCGTATTAATACAGCAATGCCTATGGTTCGTTCCGTTCCGAAGTTCCCCTAACTATGTAATGTACATGCGTACATTGGAATGCAATCAGAATCCTAATGGACATATGACGGCGAGCGCCGTAATGTGTTCCTAATATCCCGATATCTCCGGATTAGATTATTCAGGCCGATGGAATATGCTCGGTTTTAATCATATTGTTATTAACCATTAATTATATATGGGCTATTTTTAATTATATATGGGCTTTGTATGGTATAACATCTGAAACATATTTTCCTATTAATTACGACATGATAATTGTAAGACGTTAGTTCGACCCAGTTGCCTTGTTTGCCTTGTCAACCAGTTTAGATCTGACCGAGAGTCCATGCAACTTAATCAATCGGTGTACCTACACTACAAATATCGTGAGAACCCGTGAGAAGTACCTGCCTGTAACAACAGGTATCTTAGTAAAATGTATATAATTCACGATGAGTTAATTTTAAAATAGTTAATTTAGTGTGTTCATAGTATGTTATGATTACTTTAATTACAGTAAACTCCAGTTCAGTTCGCAGCGGATCACCAGTATGCTATAGCCGTAGTACTTTAGTATTTTCTCGTGAAGTAAGCGTCATACAAAACTTTGTTTCGATAAAAAAGAGGTGGATGACGTGTGAAAGCAATGCGTTCTATATCTGAAGTACTGTGGTTCTATTTGATTTAAAAATAGACACAACTTTAATAGTTAAGTTTCATGTAAAACTCATACTCTACTACTATATGACCAGTATTGTATAGTTTCATTTGGAGATGGTTTTTCTACAACGTATTATATAATGAAAACGTACTTTGAGAAAAATCTGCTATGTGATATCCGAATCGGTAAAAATCGAAGATCATTTCATAATAATAAACGAGCAAAGTAAAAAAAAGTGTATTTGTTTAAATAAAAAAAGACGTTATAGTTAAGAACAGGATTTGTATACACTACATGAATCAAAGATGATCTTTAAGTAGGTAAATAATAAAACACACTTAATCTTATATATCCACATAGATAAATGGTCGTTAAAATGTCTTATAAAGTCTTATCCTTAAAACAGATATTTCTTCGAAACGACAAGCTTGCATGATACGCCGTAAGTATGACGTATGACGTAAAATGAATGCCGGGTGAGGTGTGTACCATGCCAGTGGAATTGCGTTACGAATTACCCGTATGACGTCTACAATTGTACTCTGGCCAACCGTTGGTACGACCTAACTAAATTATCTCGTCGATGTCCTAATGCCGTTTAGTTTAGCCGACAACATGATTTGATTGGCAACTGATTGATTGCTTTACTGTCAATCCAATTTGGCAATCACTAGTTTCGATGAAGGAAAACATCGAGAGGACACCCGCACTCCTGAGAATTTTTCATGATGTTCTCAATGGATGTCTACTAATCTTCACTTGGCCATGGAAATATGTATATAAGACATTTCAGAAACGCTTGTTTGAGTCCAAAATATTTTACGACCAATAATTGCAGGAGATGAGAAAGGAGAGAAGAAAAAAAGAGAAAGGACAAAACTGACACCAGATGGGCTCATAATTGTAAGAGTAGAAAACAAGTTTGTGATGATGGTGACTGTATCTTCTGTAGCTATAATACATTTTTTTTTAATTTACAACATTGAAACGAGCAGTGGAACCACCTCATAATGGTAAGTGGTCAAGACCACCTATCCTCTATGGTCCAACTAACCACCAACAGCATCGCCGATGCTTGACCAGCCAAAATAAAAGAGAAAAACCCGTTATTAACTATGGAATACCCGTCACTCCTGTTCAACGGCAAACGTGTAGAATTTCTTAATAAAACTCGAATCATCCTTAACTTCTGAAATAAATTTCATTCCTATTATTGCAAAACACCGCGGCGAAGTCTAGGCAGCATCTAAAATTAATATCCATTTCCTATATAAAGGTAGCGCCATAAATATTTCCCTCTCGTCGCACCCCAACCGCGTGGGGTCTCGCGATAACATTCTGTTCCGCCGCCGAAAGGGTGCAGTACCTACCTACCGTTTACATTCATTACGCGATATTATCGGCTAAGCACGAGCAAGTGACGCGTAGACTGGTACTCAATGGCGTGTCTATGATCGCTTGGTTATCGCGCGTCGCCGGCTAGACAGTTTGCCGCTTAGATGCACATATCGTTTTACAGTTACTGAACGTTAGTATATAGTTGGGCGTTTGGATTGTATCTAAAATATTAAAGGACAGATTGAATTGGGAATTACAAATAATTAACTGAGTTGAATGTTACTGAAGATTAAAATTTATGGAGTCTCGACCAGGTATACAGTATAATAAAAAAATAACAAAGCTTATACAGAACACATTTTAATTTTTTTTAATTTGTGGTGACGCCTAGGTTTGTCAGTAGAAATCAATTCAAAAATTAAGATTTGCAACACAACAAAAATCCGTCGAAGTGATAATGTGCAAATGTCACGCATTAATTACATTATTTATCGAGTATTTTTTTTTTTTTGTTAATGTATAATATTTTACAATTATTTATTTTAAGTTGTGTTCCCTCTTTAAAAATATCAATCAACAATGACAGCAAACAAGTTTGCCAACTTCACTGAAATGACAGCTCACGGTTTAATGATATTTTCAAGCATAGACTATTTAAAATGGTGAGACGCCATTTTAAAAGAATAAATCTGTATTTTTAGAGTATTGTACGGATTCTTGTTTTTTTTTTTTCATCCGTTGACTTTGGTTAGCCCGTTCTGTAAAACGTTTAAACCATAAATAATGCAAGGAGAAAATTAGAAAGTAATCTTTATTATTAAGAAACTAAAATAAATGTACGGCATCAACGTCTATAAATAGAATTGAACAGGGTTGTTACTTTCTTCTTGTTTTGCACTTATTTCTCGACACAAAATAATCGCTAGTTAGTTGCTCACTAGTTTATTCAATACTCTGTGCGGACGATGCAACCAGTACACATGCACATAGATAAAAGATCCAAAAAACGATACATCACTGTATTTCACTACAAATTATGGTAGATTAAAAACTAAACAGAACAAAATATTACATTAATCACCCATAACAATGGTTTCTTTTAAGCTTTCATTTTGTCATCTTATTAATTTAGGTTTATGTCAGTATTTAAAATTTATGTCCAATAATAGACTGTAGTAGGTTGATAAATATCGCACCTTTAGAATGAAAGTGACTTCACTCAAAATTCCTGAAATTCCAGGTTTTACTATAAATTTACTTAAAAAAAGCCTACTCTAAAACCCCATGGTGAAAAAGAGCCCGAATTATGAGTGACAAAGGGAAAAAGGGAAAACCTCACACACCAGTCTCTTTAAATTTACTCAAGACCATACATTTTTGAAAATTTTCTTCGTCATTTCCCATAAATTGCAATTTTTAGTTGTTCCTTTCATCCTAAGGATGCGATATATAGATTACAAGGCAAAAGAAAAATCCATTTTACATTTTTCAGAAAATAATTCAAAATTCTCCATTTACCGTTCATCATAACAGCGCCGTAGTATCGACGGTGGTATACTTCATCGCCACTCTTTAGATAGTCATAGTTCGCGAAGTGCGAATTGGCAGACTTCAAACCTTCGATAATATTATGGACTTCTTCCATATTTGGAGGTTTACTCGAGAAGTTTTCGTCCATAGAACCGAGCGACAATTAATTTTTAATAAAAATTAGAAGTGCGATCCGTGTTCGAATGCTGTCCGTGCGGGATATCAAGTATCAACCGAGCCTACCACCTCATATCCATAACTAGTATCGAATACACAAATCCGCATTACTTAATAACACGAAGATGAAAACGCGAGGGGAGTGCAAAAGAGTAAATGAAACGAGAGCGTGCATTTTGAATCGCGAAAAACCCTTTTGTTCCTCCTGAAGCCGAGCGGGAACAATGCCGCGGAACGCCAACAACAATAATTCATACCGCTTTCCGCCACCTACGGCTAAAAATGTCCGCCGCGTGATATATAATATCAAATGGAAAAGTTATGGCTTTTTAAAACAATGGGAATGCGACCGACTCACTGTTTGTTCTTTTTCTGAATACTAATAAATCTACAATATTTATGGTGGCGTTTAAGCGTTTTCAGCGCCGGTATAAAAATGTTTAACGAAACCCAAACGTCTTTTATTGATATGGAATTAAAAACAGTGTTACATATCTATTATATCCTATAAAGTAAGACTGTAGGTTCTTTTGAATTTTTTTTTATTATTAATTTTTCGTTTCGGAGTGTATTTCATTAATATAATTTTACTACGGATCCCGGAATTGTATGTAAAAATAAATCTGATTGCATCGTCAATTATAAATCTACACGTACTTGCATTACCCAATAAAATTTATATCAAAATCGGTCCATCCATTTAAGAGGAGGTCAGTGACACACACTTGTGCAGAAACATTTGATGTAAAGATTATTTATTACTTAAACCATTGTGAAATTTTAATCTGACAGAACAATGATCATGATATATATAAATTATTTCAATTTGTATTGCTTCATCTCCATTCTCAACTCATTCTTCAATGTGATTAGTGCCAATTATTAGCTATTATAGATATCTCCGGTTTAGTGTAACTGGATTTCAGATCTGTTCCGAGTTACAATAATAAATAGCTATTTATAACCATAATATTCTTGTCAGCAGTAATGAAATTAAAAAACATAAATTAATATTAACTTTGAAAGTAAAGCTAATATTCATTTGTTTGTTAAGAGTTGAGGTTATATGTACACAATGCTTCGTTGTAGAAACACATCGGTATTTCAAGAACTGGCTGTGTGTTAGCAAAAGCGTTCAACATTCAAAATCAATTTTAAACCCATTTGTAAGGAACAGACAACGGCAAATCCAATCGCGGCTGGAACTTCTATTTTCCCTTTTCTTTTTTGTTTCCCGTCATGTCGCGGTCTTGCACACCATCCGCCCCTCACTCTTGACGCAGCGTTTTTTACATTTTATTACGAAGTCGGTAAATATTTTCCGAGGCTCGATATCGTCCATTTTTACCTACAACCGACCTACGTGTTACTCGTAATCTGAGACGGTGGCCCACGAAAATACGATGAAACTTTATCCCGTGTTGTTTCGCAATCAGGAAGTCGATGAACTAAGAGCTTCGATACGCCGAAGCACAGCGTACATAATCTTGAGTTGTATCTATCGATTGACACTACGGAATTGTAATGTACCATTTAAAACATTAGATGCTTTTTTATTATAGTGTTATTAAATGGTTAACTTTTAGCATACAAAATGATATATATGTATTTGCTTATTTATTACTATTTTATTATATTACCAATATTTTTATATTTATCGTATTAAGTATATTAAAATAAAGATAACTTCAATTATAATTATCGTAATAAAATAAAACTGTAGTTAAACGTACTTGGCATAAATAAAAAGCTACATAAACTCACCGGTACTCGGCGCAGCCTGCGGTTGTGAGTAGGCGGCGTGCTGCTGGTGGGCGGCGGGCGCGCGGGAGTACCCGCCGCCGCCCAGCACGTCACCAAACATGTACGGGTACCCTGCGTCGCGCTGCTGCAGGCACGACGACGAGAGTCCACCCGACATCGAGCTGTCGGAAAGCGCACTGTCAGTTGGCAAATGTAGATATCAATGAATGAGTATGAACACCCTTTAATGTATATAGACGGAACATATACAATAACATACATCAGAAACAAGTAAAAGATTAGAAAGAGTTTGTTAACAATGATAATACACGGTTAACTCGCATTAATCATTCTGTTTAGTGTGTGGCATAGATAAACGAAAAGAATAACCAAGCATCAGTATTAGATTATCTGTCACATGAATGTCTGGCTCTGACTTTCCTCAATAGACAGAGACACCAGGCAGCGCTACAGAATTAAATTTCGAATTGTAATTTATCTCCTGATACAACCTGACAACGCACGCAACGAGCGGTCGGAAAACGATGAGTCAGACAGAGAGGATAGAATTATAGACGAAGATACTTATGTTAAGAATGTATTCAATAGTTGGTCTCCTGATGACGAAGTGAGGGCTCGTCACACAGTGGATAGGTGAAAGGTACGTTTTCAATCGTTAATTGTAAGCCGAGCTAAAGGTTGCTTGTTATTGCTATAAAGTTGAAAGGTTTGAACTATTTAAGAGTGAGTGTAATGAAACCGCCGCGAGACCAAGATCGATATCGAAATCACTGAAGATGCACACCCTTATAAATGAATGGAAATGTGCTGGGTGAAGCAATAGCTTTACCAAATCATAAAGAAACGTTTTATGGGACGAGATAGACACTTACCTATGTAAGTTACACTATTGTAAGTGTTTTGCATAACGTAGAACTAAATAAGCACACACGTAAATAAAGACATTTGAATCGCTTATTTCGCTTCGCGGTAACCGTCTTTGTCCATTTCTGAGGCTGAGCCAACTTCGTCTGTACGTTGCGCACCCTGACAACGAAAGGGATTATATTTCTAACGTCTTAGCCGGCAACTCATCGATGACGCCGTTAGTGTTCGAGCCTATACGAACGTCGGCTATCACTTAGCATCGGTGCTGCATAAAAAATGAGGTCTTCCGTGTAGTCTAATGTCAGGAGATTTGCAAATAGGGCAAATATATGCGAAAAAGGCTTAATTTCAATATTAATCAGACATCCTGAATCATTTCGAATTTTGTGTACACTTATTTTAACGCAATACAATCACAGAAATTCTTAACAGTAATTTAACATCGATGAATTGTACATTATTTCATAAAAGTACTAAATTATGTTGACTTAAGGCGTTGGTTTACGTCCGCTGTAGCAGCAGTCTGTTTGGCAGCTACACTGGCCTCCCC
>PDGT01000012.1:6245995-6321544 GCA_003671415.1 Megathymus violae | reverse complement strand
CTCGACGAGCCCAATGCCGTGTTTCTACGATCGCCGTGTGCGCCGTTTGTTTAAGTGTGTAATTTGCACTTGACTTATAAGTATATCTAAACACTACAAACAGTAACGAAAGTATAAATTCGAAAAAAATATTTTTTTCAAATTACAGATGTTCGGACAGTGCCTAATAGGTAATATAAGTTCGGAATGCGCGCATCTAACCGAACTTATAATTACTGTCGGAAATTCGATGACACGCTGCGCTGCGTATCAACTACTAGTATAGGTCCTCAGTCTAACGCGTTCCGTTCGGAACTGCGGACCAAGGTGGGCGGGGTAATTTTTCAAAATTTCATATTATGAGAACCAAATCCCCATGGTTTATATACAACATATACTCTGGTATTTTTTATATCATCCATAAGCGATTAAAACTCGAATAAAACAGCATTTTTATATGTATTTTTATGATTTTGCGATTTTGTTCGATGTATTGAAATAAGTGTATCAAGTGACCATAGATAGACCTTAGACCAAAGACTGTAAAATAACATATTTTTTTCAGAATTTTATTATGTACCACGTATGAATAAAACCCATTCAAAAACACAATTTTTTCGGAAACCCTCGCCTTAAATAGTAACATGACGTTCTTATTGTTATGTACGCTACGTTACGTAGACCTAGCGTAGCACGTACGTACGTATATATTGTCTATAGTACAAATGTATGCCTTATTGGTTTCCATATTCCAATCATAATTGAAATTTATTATTACCAAAACGTTATACTTTCCTAAAAAAGGAACAATCTGCTATGAAAAAGGGTATCTTAGTGACGGGCGAACTAAAATGAAACTTCGTCTCGCTAAGTTAATTTACTTCACAAAAGCTACTTGGAGTTCACTATTAAAAATCAATTGGAGTGGAAAGTCGACCTTCGGCAAGCCGTGATAAGTTCGAAGCGTCTCGGTGCAATGGCGGGAAACGTAAGAAGCCGCGATCTTTGTCGCTCGACTTCTCACGCGATTCTATTAGTTCCGCCTCTCGATGATAGATGGCGGTGATAGTTGATATCGGCACATGATACTATCCGCCAGGGGTCTTTAGTTTGACGCTCGAATGTCTTCTCGTGTTAAAATTTTTGCTGCGTTTAATAAAATTTACCGCTCATGTTTTTACAGAGTTTGATGATGTTTTAGTATAAGTTTTTACTATTTGAATTTATCATAGTTAGGTTTTTCATATAAAAGTTCAGATAGGATAAATGAAGACAATTTATGGAAACTTAGGATTTACTCTCAACCTAAAAACTTTTGAAATGAACATTTCACCTGTATGTATCGCTCATGGTGGCAATGGGTTGAGGTATGGGGCTGTACATGGAGTTGAAACCTCCATTGAGGGGCAACCGGGGTGGCGGCGCTGGGGGCGAGGCGGGGGCTTCTCTTCGTTGACTTCGAAGTTTCTCCTCGCGACGCCATTTCGCGCGCCGGTTGGAAAACCATACCTGTTGGGACCAAACGGAGACAGAAGACGTTTTAATTGCATTTTAGTAATAAATTTATATAAAATCTAAAACAGTAGTGTTTTTATACGTAACTAGTGTTCAGCTACGGGCCGAAATTCGACCATTGTCATAAATAATTTTTTGTTTCTAAATTTTTTTTCTGACAATACAAAGCTCGTCAATAACTATCAAACAAAAAAATAAAGAACGCCGATTCAGAAACAGGAGACAATGGTACTGAACTGTTTTATCTTTGCCTAATTATGCGTATCTAGATTCAGATCTACATTCAGAGACAACAGATTCTATTAAAACTGCACACTAATAACTTAGACTACGTGTTAACATATAAGATATATTTTTATACTTAAATATAGTAGCGTTTCGGCAACACAATGATATGCCTCATCAAAATAGCTGATGAAATTCATGTGGCATTATGTAGGTAAATGCAATCACGGGCGTAAATTGTACAATAACGCATGAAGTTAATAAAAAGTTTTAGTAACCGTTTCGTACATCAAAGGGATAGTTAAGTTGTGTTTAGATGTTATTACTCTGCTAGTCTCTTCAGGACTCAATCACCCTCTAAACTGAAGATTTAGTTACTATATAAATACACCAGAAAACGACCAAAACACACAAGCGTAGGCCGCACTTAATTAAAATTTCAATTTTATATCATCCTCAACGCATGTCATCAACACATTTAACATGGTTAATGTTCATTTAGGTTTATAATTACAATATTAGCGAAACCTCCAGGGGGTCGCTTGGTTAAAGCACGCAATAATAAAGTGGCTTTGTCGTTACAACTTGTCATAGCTCTGTCTAAAGCTAGCGGAGGTATCATTAGGAAGTTAGACTTTTAATTATAATTAAGGAATGTAGATACCGAAATAGTTTATAATTAGGTGGATTAAGTGTCTGTGCCGAGTGTATTGGTTGCACGGCTTTGAAATTTGAAATGAATCAAACTTTACTATTTATAGTAGAGTTATTTTAGTAGGCAAAAGTTTGTGCTAATTCTGCTGTAACATTTACAGCATGAATAACTTTAAAACCACTTTAATAGTGACTGAAAAATGACTTCTGTTGTCACATACTCATACTACTCGCTACCTTAATTTTTAATCGAGAAGTTAATTATTTTAGAAATAGATATATTAACTTTTTACTGTAAAAGCCATTATCGAAGCAATTTTTTTGTTAAAGTATACCTGATTGATTATCAATAAAAAAAATGAAGTTTCTCTAGCTTTTCTATTGTAATAACATGGCATTTTTAATTGGTAACGGTAATTTCGGTCCAAACTCACCTCAAGACTAACGAAAACTAATCAACGTCGGTGCCCAAAGGCGATAATTTTACGTTCGTTTCCTAAAAATAAAACGGCAAATTATTTCATAGATAGAGTATTTTATATATGTAATTGTTTTTAACTATATTAAGTTATATAACGAAGATATGTTTTGTATTAATATTTCTTTTTTATTATAACACATTTTATAGACAGAGTATAGGTAGAAAATTCTATACTTTTACCTTTCTATTCTCATGGCAGATTAAATTGATAATACAAAGATATCAGTAAGAAATCATCGGGTTAAATAAAAACTCGAAGAACAATGACAATGCAGATGAAGTCTCAATTGTAGATAAGAGACGCAGCAAATAATTGAAGCATGGAACGTTATATTGTGACATTGAACTGGGTGAAACGGAACGCAGCGGCGGAAGCGCTCACGTGCGCATCACTTCCGCTGCCGACAGTCATGGCGGCGGCAATATGGCGCCGAGCCTTGCCATGCTTTACTTGGTGGGTCGTGCGGAGACATAACGGAGTTTTTCACACAATATCGAGGGAGGTCGTATTGGGCGGCCTAGAATATTCCCCCCAATCCTATGCTGGCAAAACAGGGTGTCGTAAGAGGCGACAGAAGCCAGTCTCTTGGTGGTAGGGCTTCGGATAAAGATTATACTATCAGTATTATTATTAAGTCATTAATATTATTACTGGTATTACTATCTTTCCGTGAAGACTGGTTAGCTATCGCCCTTCTGCTTGAGTCAGCCGCCAAACGACTAGTCGTGTTCCGGCTGGGGGCTTGAGAGCCAGAACTTTTTCTTACCATCTTCTCATTTGCTGGCCGATAACGCATTAGTGATACCTGATGGTCTTGCCTGCTCGTTTGTCGGCTGCTGCTTTAAGTTAATGCTGTTATAATTAACTGGCATAGAATATGACATTTTCATCGTAATAGTTGTTTAATTTTAACATGTCACTATTCTCATTCTTTATTTTCGTAAATAGTCAAATATGTATTATTATCTTTCAAGTACTACCTGTTGTAGCCACCCATTTTTAGTACGTGGGTAGGTAGGCATTAGTAAATGAAGTTAGTACCTACTTAAGAAGGATGGCGATCATTTTTAAAAAATTAAAATTTGCAGAACATACTTAGACATTCTTATCAAAATACGTATCAAAATTCGTTTATAATTCATTTAGCCCATGCCACTAACTAATTACCTATTAAAACCTGTAAAAATGTCTGCTAAAAGTCACCTTATATTCAATCGAAAGTTATTAAAACATTTTTCATCGTGTTTTTTTCAAAAACTATTTAACAACCTAACAAATACAAATTATTGTGGCCCACAGTCTACATTTCCTCAAGTGAAACCCAAAAATACATATGTAGCAGCGTTTTCTCAGAAACGGTACGTAACATTCATTTCCTTTGAGCACTCTACCGGCCCAAGTCAAAACTTAACTTCAATATCGATAGGGATATAGGAAAATACGTGGTAAGTTCAAAGAGGTCTGCAAGGAGGCAATATGTCATAATATTATTGCTTAGCCTCTAACGAAATGGCTTAAACGTTGCCTACAATATTTTATTCGGACCCTCGCGAACCCACGCCGAAGTACAAAGGGTCTGTAGGCCAACATGTATTACTGAGGAAAGCTTCGGTTTTGTACTAATAAGAAAAGGCAGAGTATTATTAGGAAACGGCCTATGTCGCGTTCATCTAACGGACTTAGTTAACATCGGGTTTCTCCGTTCAATAAGATATACCTACCCAGGAGTTCATAGCATGAGAACAGAAAAACAATTTAATATCATGAATCCGTTTATCTATGGTGGGTAATGTTAATGTTAATGGACTTTTTGACAGAAATGAAATATATATTATTATGAACTTTTTTCCGTATTTCATTATATTTTTTATTACCTGCTCTCACTCATCACGCATTGTATGATCCTTTTATTTTTTCATATTTGCCACCTACATCTAAGGCGTACATATATCTAAATCTCTCTTGTTATTATTTTGTATTTTGGTAAAAGTCGCAAAGAATTCTGTGCAATACATTTTGACGTTATCACGTTCAGACAGATACGTTGACAGACAGACTGGTTTATACTATATCGGGTTCTAATTTAATGTATTTAATGGTAGTTTTGCGATATTTAGTTCTGATATATATCTAGTTTCAGAAAAAGTTGTTTTTTTTTAATGTAAAAACGCGATAAAAGAGTAGATGAGCCACCTGATGGTAATGCGTTGTCCAACCAATGCGTTGTCGACCAAGAAAGAAAGAAGTAAGTAGGGTCTCTTAAGCGAAGTTAATACCACAGTTGACTGCACTAAATTTTTAGTCCTGTTTTGAAATGTCATGTTTTGTATCACTTTGCATCTTAAAGAGCTTTTCTCTAAGAGTTATAAATCTCTTACTATTTTAATTATCTAATGCGTATCTGGAGTTTTTGTAGTATATAGTACAATTAATAGGTATAAACAAAAATAAATTAACAACCTTTTTCTAGAAAGTAGTTCGAACCTTATATTGGCCTTATGGTAAGGATGTCAGTAGTGGTCAGTTATATTCCCGACCGCGCCAGAATGTGCCTTACTTCTGTGACACACACGAGTCACTCTCAACACAAGCCTCACACAGCTACACAATCACTTTAACGCCCTTTTATACAAAGTTATACGTAGATGACAAAATAAAAACATAATATTTAGGTGTAACAAACTTCAACACGTATTTCAGCAAAACATCGCACAGAGTAATCTCCGTCCATGTTTAGCGCACTCGTAACACTTATTCGTCATCTATGATACATAAATAATACATAATTCCCGCCAAAACAAACCTACGCACGCCCCCATCGCAGTCAATTACTTAAAACGTTCCCGCAATACATTTACGACATTTACTGTCACAATAAAATATTATAACGTTCCTCCTTATTCTCACTGTGTCCATAGATATCTCGCGACAGTGATGACAGACCGTTCCCGCCTTTCCGTCATTCGCCTTTTATAAATTGTACACCCAGCTACCCTCGTAGTCAGACGAGAGATCCCTGTCTCCCTACACGCGATTAAGTGAGAGACGATCGACAATAAT
This sequence comes from Megathymus violae, assembly GCA_003671415.1. NCBI lineage: Eukaryota > Metazoa > Arthropoda > Insecta > Lepidoptera > Hesperiidae > Megathymus > Megathymus violae. The sequence goes on along the minus strand of PDGT01000012.1, from coordinate 6,315,629 downwards.
CGCTAATAATGTTAAACACGTGTGAAGTATAAAATGTGACTGATAAAGAAAAGATTCTTGTTACAAACGGTGTAGAAAGATTGTTTAGTATTGATTTAGGAAAAGTACAGTATGAAATATAACTACGCCGGTACGATACGGAATCTTATAGAACCAGTATTTCTTTTCCTCTTTAAATATGCATGTATTAAGATATAAAATGATTTGTACAGAAAAATAAATTGGGCGTAGTTACACTATCATGCCGGTTTCGGTATAGCAGTATTTCGGCTGAAAGAAAAGTTCTATCATCCGGTAAACATCGTAGTAAACAAGAATTTAATTGTTATCTTCAATAAACTGGAGGTGTGTCGGACTGTACCGCCTGTATTTACATTTAGTTCGCAGCGTAGCCGCTAGAGGGAAAAACGTTCATTCGAATCGCATAATGTCGTTTATGTTTGCAACTTACGGGCGTCCTAATGTGTGGTCCATTTATAAGCAAATTTTTATAAGACTACGGTTCTATGATTGAGGTTAAAGACCATCTTTTATGTTTTAGTGTCGCTCGCTAGACTATTTGTCCAATTGTCAAAATGTTTTCTCCAAATCTACGCAGTGTAAGGAGTTAAAATATGGTAGGTACATATTAGTTCACTTAATTATGGATGTACCGTAAGCGAACGATTACAACATTAAAATAAACTTTTTCACCAGGGCTCAGTATAGCGTATCCTCATCCATAAGCTCTTGTCTTTGAAACAACTGAGCTCAAAATATTAAATAATAAGGAAAATAGGTCCGCAGTCATATCCACAAAATAAGATACCGTGTCACCAAATTTCCACATAAAAAGGGGCAGTGTTTGTTTATACAATAATATTTTTAAGTCTATCACACTAAATTAATTTCATAGTGAGACTTTATACTATCATGCATTTAGATATACACTCACAAGAAATGGAGACAGGACCTTAGCTTAAACCCTTTATCGGCCCACAAAGTACTTGCTGGCCTTACGTATCAGGTTACGTTTTATCAATATAAAACCTAGAGCACACTCAACCACGCTGCTACAGTGAGTAGTAGCTAGTACAAATGTTGCAATTTTCATGATAAGCGCATCATCTATCATTGAAGCATTACAGAACTTCGTAATCAACGGTCGCCCATCCAACCATCGACCACGCCCGCACTTGGTCACTTACGATTGACATAAGTAGGTTTAATGAACAGACTGGTACTACCATTTAAAGTGCTTATTTTCTCGCGGTGTCGTAACGTTATTTCTATATAAGCTGCTGTTCTCATCGCTGATTCAATAACAACCTTACACAAGGCTCACCAAATAGGATCCGCCATAATTCTGTTATTTCGCCAACAAGCTGTTACGACAACAGTTTAAGCTCGTAATTTTATTACCTTTTTAACAAAACTCCGACGTTAATTACAATTCTCACATTTACCCAACTTTTCAATTTCATTGTGAATCTTATTGCTGGGAGATATTAATTTTTTTTTTAATTACAGTCTATTTTCTTTTACTATTAACGACCGTGTAGTCCGGTTGGCTTTTAGCAAAGCGAGCGGTCCTAGATTCGATTCTCGGACAGAGGTTTACATGAGAAGCAAACGTTTGTTCCCGTGTCTTGGGTGTTTTTATATCAATTTTTTATGGATATACACGAAATAATTTGATATTAAATATATATAATGAAATAAGCCTTACGAATTCTGGCGTAAAATCATATGCGATATTAAAAATCTTTCACAAACAAAAAATATGTAAAGCATGACACGAGTACTTCTCTTTAATCTGCGTACTCCATCAGAGTAATCTTAAAACTCCATGCAGCATAAAGTTCAAATTGGCGCGGCTTTTGGCCAAAAAGGTTGTGTAGCGCAGTGGAAGGCAATTTTTCAAAACACACCCTCCACAGGATATTCGCCCCCAACTTCCTATAGGTTGAAGATCGATACCGACCCCCGTGCTGTGACTCTAATTGCGCGGAAAAACGTAAGGATATTTAATTTTTTTTTTCGTTTTAAATATGTATTGAACGTATCAAAAGCTAAGACTATTCTTGCAATCTATTAATGACTCCTGGTTGGGTATGTAAATCTAAAGAGGAGAGAAACCACTGCACCGTGCTTCTCCAGTGTAAATAATCGATGAGTTTATTGTGCAATCCGAGTGATTCAAGCCATTATATTCTCGAAGGCCTCTGACGTGACTTATCGAGAGCTATATAATAACACAATAGGATTCAACCGTTTAACATACATTTTAAGCCACGAATAATTTGCTTATAAAATTTGTAGTTAATGGTTACCGACCCACACACACCCAACACAAGACGTAATACTACAAGTTGTCTTACTTGGACTCTCGTACTGGAATTTCCTGTGACGCGGATACACGGGGAATCTCTGTTAACTGAAATTACGCATTGATATCAAGGTGGCAGCGTAAGCGCCTGCAGGTGCAGCAAAACCTTGACCACATGATCCTTTTAGACGAATCGCGCGGCTTCACGCTCGACCTCCGGAGGACTACCCGCTTTCGCGGGAGCTCTTAGGGTCAGGATAGCTCCCCGCGCATCTGGGGAGCTACTGGCTACAAACCTGGCTTGCCTTACAGATAAGGATCACCTTACTGAACAGCGCCCAAACAGAGAGACTCTTGTTCTCTCGAGTCCACGCCCGGGTAAAAGGATGACCCCTAAGACCCTCAGATCCTCGCCACACAAGCCAAGAGGGCAGTGGCGAAGGAAGAATCGGTAGTTAATAGTAGCTAGTGCTGTAAATACGCTGACCTGAGCGGTAAAATTGAAATCTTACAAATCAAAACTTGATTCCGTAGTGACATTGTTACAATGATAACTACTAAGGTTAGAATAACCATTTGTTATTGCTAAATTAAGTACAAAACTTAATTGCATAATAATCTCATCATCTACGGTTAGATTCTAAATGATCCTAATCGGGTGCGAATTTGATCTGTAAGATTACTAAATTACCGTGCTGAGAACGAACATTCATTAATCACGTTTGCCCCAACTGACTTTAACTTGGTCCCCAGGAACTACCAATTAATATTATTATTAAATTGATTATTTTGCAAGTGTGTCACTAAGATACCTTTGAGAAGTTATCATTGTTATCTTTAAAATGGGGGCTTGCCTATTGTCAGCTTGTAGCGACAAACAAACCATTTCTTGGTTCACCCTATCATGTTATATAAAACTCGTAATATCTAAGTAATAAAATAAAATAAATCAAAACTCCGGCAAACAATATTATGAAACTTGTCCTGAAAAAATTACCCAACAGTATGTCACTCTACCCTCGCCATTTCGACACAGCCTTGAACCCCGGGGCAACACGTGGTGGCGTCCGTCCGAATACAAAACGATCCGCGTCACTCCTTGAAAGCCTCCTCTTTAGCGTGCAGGAAATCGAACTTAACACGTCACTGTTAAAGTTCAATTTACCTTGAAGTGCAGCCGTGTCGGTACGAATACGTGAATTTTCATATAGGGTTGTCAGGTATTGACGCCGATGTGTGATTGGAGCTAGTATTTTAATATTATCCAATGGAGCGCTGCTTTCGTTTTTCACGTTATGATACTATCTTTTTTTGGCGTTGTATTTTACGATTGATTTTTAAACATTTCCGATATAAGTGATGCTCTTAGTCAGTGACTGAATGTGACGTTAAGAATAATTTATTATAGCTTAAGAAAACGATTTATTTTTATCTCGAATTAATACATAAGCTCCATTACAGAAATTTAGGTTATAAAATACCTCTTATTATAAAAAAAAATAGAAATCAATCGCAATAAAAACCATCGAAAAATACCAACATTGTTTAATCTGAAAAAGGATTGATTTGTTGTAAAAATATTTCAAAAACAACGATCATTTGTTTTCAAAGTTTATGGATTTTTAGAACATGTCAGCCCTAGACCATTAGATAGTATGTATGTACTTGTTGACCGTCCGTTGCAGCGCGAATGTTAACAAGAACCGACGACTCCGGCGAGAGGCTAATGTGAGAGCTTAGCACGACGCCAATAACAATGTCGCCGCCATCTTCTTTTTTCGAACAAGAAAGCCTGTCATTGTACGAAAAACAAAATGGCGATATGTCATTGATTATATTTTTTTACGAATGTAATCTTGCCCGAGATAATACGTGTTATTCTGAACGGTAAATTATAGAAAGACATATGCTAAGTTTTAACGATGAAAGTAACAAAAATAATATTGTATTTTAATTCTAAACGTCACCTGTTATATTTGTTCGATATACAGAAACGTTGAAATAAACTTAAAGAAACACAAACCAATGAAATAAAGATCACCTCATTAAAAAACCCTATATAAAAAGTAAAAAAATGAAACAAAAAGATAACATTTACTTATAAGCTCAATCATATTTTAGCTAAATCATGTTTGAATTAATACAACGTGACAGCCAGTCGACGGATCGTTAAATGATAACATTTAATAAGAGTGACGCTTTAAAACCGGTCCCTTGCACTTATAATGATTAGATTAAAAAAATATAATTATAAAAGTTTGAAGTGCTTAAAAGGTCGCAATAAAAATTGCATTAAGCCATTATAGTCGCAAAATGCGCCCAGTTCTCAGAGTGACAAAAGATATTTTAAACTGTTGGCGCCTAATGTGGATACTGTTAGGTGATACAAGCATTCCCTCGCATGTTTCGATGCAATTTGTCGTAAATACTGAGATTCCATACCTTTTACCATTTATAATGAGACGGATTTGCGGAAAAGGAACGCGTTTGACACGGAAAGCCTTGGTACTTTTAATATTTCTATTCGTTACTGATTACCAAAATCGATTTTTTTAACAATAATTGCTTCATTCAAGCATCAACGAACATTCATTTTCCATCAACTCAATTAAGAATTGGGAAATTTTGAATTAAATTTAAACTTTTTGATAAAATAATATCACTTTTCGAGTTAAGTTTCATAATAATTTTCCACATATAATATAAACTAAATAAAAAGAGAAAACTAAAATAAAACGAAAATCGGTTTTACTAATGTTTGATCTATAACAAAAAATAATACAATATTAAAATATGAATGCGCAAGCAGAATCTTTTTTTCCATTATAAGCAAAATGGTAGTCGTTGCAAGTTTTAATTGAACCTCTATAATATCCTACGTTAAACAACCAAGATAAACATGAATGAAAATTGGATCAACAAAAACACGTTTAACATATTGTGTTCTGATATTTGTAAGAGCTATATAGTACATAATACGTGCAGTGTATATATGTCCATGTTTGCACATCGACGCCGCTCCTGGGGTTATAATATACCCTTGTTTTTTTAGTCTGTTTGCCGAAGACGCATCTACATGCCCGTGCCTATGTAAACAGACACGGCAAACACACGCTCGCATAACGAATGCAGAGTACGTTTTTAATAAAACGCCTCTGTCATGTCATAAAATTTAATCGCGCTATCGATTTATAATCGATCCTTGGTCGTAATGACCTATCCGAGTGAACTGTCTATAAAAATAATGTAATGTTTTTAGCCATAATTAAAAATTTGAAGTTAATTGTATGCATTAAAAATATATTATGTTATTTACTGAGAAATTAAATAATCTAAAGGTAAATCTACTGATATAAACCATAACCGAATTTTTACTGCTTAAATATTTTAACATCAAAGCATATAGGTGTTAGTAAAAGAATGTGATCGATACATAATAATTATATATAGATACTTTGTAGATGTTAGTAACCACAATGTTGGTTAGAAACCGCAAAATGAGCAGTTTTTACGCCAATAGTGACCACAAAATGTAACATACATCCCTATCGTATTAATAGTTTTATAAGTCAATATTTACCAAAGCACATTAAGAATTTAAGATTACAAAAAAGATACGATCAAAAATCCGAGTTTAGGAAACATTCCAATATCTCTTAATTACGATACAATTCGATACAGTTACCGATTTCGGTCTTTCGAATCTATCCAATCCCAGCTTAATAATCGAATAAAGGAATCAATTAATTAGCTGGTTTATATTACACAAGAAAAAATCGTTAGAAGTTCGATTACACGCTCAAACTAAAAAGTCGAATTTAAGATCAAAAGATACCATGTTAAAAAACAAATTATTAAACTGTGAAAATAAAAATGACCGCGAAATACTGCCGCCATTTTGTTGTTATGTACACCACTATTGTTGTTAGTACCCAGCCGCAAATAATGTATCGATACAGTCACCTTTCCGTGGTGTAAACTGGAGTTTATTTTACCTGGATACGTGCCTCAGGCAATCCAATCTTTTCGGCCAGCCGCTCCCGTGCGAACACGTCCGGGTAGTGCGTTCGCTCGAACTCTGCAACACAGAATCGAAAATAAATTGTGAACGGCACGCGCGAAGTTTGAATGGTTTGTCGTTGCAATTCCATTCGGGTTTGGAATCTCGCGTCTGACTGGAATGAATTTTCCTTTTCATTTTCCTTCTTTAGATTATTGTTTATATCGATTTTAAAATAAGGACAAGTGTTTCACAACCTAGAATAAATATCATCATTCAAAAGTTTTCTCTTAATATCAATCATCAATGTTTTTTATGTATCTGTATGTAATAAGATCTGAATCGTGTAAACATAATGGATAACACAAATATACAATATCGAAGTCGACAACAACATTATAAATATACAATATACAAGTCGAAATAAACAATGGTTGTGTCTGTTTGTGACAGTCAATCACATCCCCATCAGAAAATCTGTGTTATATAAAACATTATCACTGTTCATTGAGTTCATCTCCTAAAGACAGCCTGAGACTCCTAACGATTTGGCTGGTTACTAAGTCCACTAACACCTCGAGCGATCCGCTCTTAAGTTATGTATGTGGTGAAGTTCGCTCTAAGGCTGATTGCGTTGAGACCTCCTAAAGTGAAACGCAAACGCTCCACTACACTTTGCGTTTCCACTTTCCAGCAAGTGTCATTATAATCAAGCAATACTTATAAACGATGTATAAACATATGCATTAACATCGTGTTAGAGCAAAATATTAAGCGTAATCTAGTCCAGTTATAAATCAAAACGAACAAGTCAGAGACACGCAATAACCAGAGCAATAAACTCATACGGATAGCAATACAAACAAGCAACAAAAAGTGAGATTAACAGGGCAACATCAATAATTGGGCGGCCTGCCACCGGCCGAGAGCTGAACAAACACCGGGGGACAATATTTATTTATTTACTAATAACCGTGTTGTTGTTATGGCAAACAATAAATAAGATGAAAGGGACATTGCCAAATTGGTTTATGAAGGCACCAGGGAACGCTTACGTCGAGTATTAGTTCTGTACTTCAGCTTCCTACGTCGTGACGTCAGCGGCTTCGATAAGTAACTAGTTTAGTGATGTTGGTTGAGAATTAATTTTGAAATTGGAATATTTATTACTAAATTTAAACTACTTACATATTGGATGATTTGTTTAACGTTTAACTACCTACCTTTCGAGGAAGGTTTTTTTACGATACACTAATATTTAAAAGAATTGTGTGCCTGAATACAGAAATCAATTACACATCATTTAAGATATACTATTAATATATATATATTTTATATATATATATATATATATATATATATATATTATTTGTGTAAATTTAACGAAGAACAATATCGTAGGTGTTAATGTATTAACCATGAAAAATGTACCTTTCTCCAAGCTGTCTATCTGGTCGTTGGTGAAGGAGGTCCTGTTCCTTTGTAGTTTTCTCTTCAGCCGCAGCCTCATCTGCGAGTCCTCGTCTCCTGACGACGCATGCTCGCTGTTCCCGTCCGAACCCGCTTCAGACTGAAGCGCTTCCGCTGTTAGAAACAAACATCATTTTCAATTTCACTTTCCAATCCACGTATTACAATCACCAATAATATAAATCTTTTTACTTAATATTCACTGATTTACAAGTAGGTAATTTAATTTGTAAAAGATCTCATGTATCTAACAAGGCCATTTTCCCTGTAAGTACTGCACCCTAATGAAGATAGGCGAGCAATATCTTCCGTTCACCACTAATCTCCTTACCAACCAGGCTAATTAATATCCAGGTCTATCATCGGTACTCATCCATAGTTGTAGAGTTTAATCTTCCTGGCTTTAAGATATAATTAACAAAAATTAACCGTAACCATAACGTGTTTATTGTACAATCAGGTAACAAACAAATTCTCCGAGTCTTTCTTTTACGACAGCACGTTCTTAATGCTTCGTGTATTACAGACGATGAGGGGTGATGAATGATCCTCGGGTGGCTCTGGTCGTTGTTAGCTATGACCCTTTCTTACAGAGCTACGAGTCACACTCAAACGTTTTCAAATCAACTTAACATTACAACCGTTAAATACCATCTCTGACGGGACACTTTTAACCATTAACAAATCTTCAGAAGGGGGCTCGAAGCTCTTCATCATAAACTATCAACACAGCACTCCAACAAAACGCACTGAATGACTATGCCAAATGCGTCAGCAGAATTGCACAATTGCAAGAGTTACAGACATAATTATATCCAGTCGTTATCCAGTCATCTTGATCTGCAAGTCGATACAAATTACATGACATGAGGGGTCAAGTTGTGTCGGAGGTGTCCCCCAGTAGGGGTAGTAAAATTAAACGTTACTCGTAATGTTGTCGACATGCCCCTGGCTAATTGATTAATTTGCTTTATGGTCACCACTTGAGCCCGAGTTCGATTCCCGGGTCGGTAATGGTGCACGGGTTGCTGAGTTCGCTGAATGGAGCTACTGTTACGCAATCTGTCACGTTTCGGATAACACGATGATCTGAGGCGGCGATTAATGTAGGTAATGAATATTTTTAACTTTACATAAGATATAAGTACTAGTTACGGGGGATTTCAGCGATAAGCCCACTTGGGGACACCTTTTTTTTGTATGACTCTATCAATAATATAATTTATGGTGCACAATAAATATTAGTACAATATAAATTGTATATACTGTATACAATATTAAAATAAGCATGTTATCATACTCTAATCATATATTATTTCTCTTCTGTCTACAATATTGAGTGTCTAATCTTTGCTTAAACAAAATTATGTTCGACAGATAGGTACGTCAATTAAAAATTGTATAGATGAATTTTTAGTGGTTCGATTAAGTCAGATAATATATACCATGTATAAATAATTAAAAAAAAATAAAAACAGTAACATTTCGTATAAATCATCTTCAATTGTTGTTTGAATAAAAATATCTTTACGTAAAAAGAAATGCAATTCCAAATAATTCACAACGCGCCCCGTTCCGTTCCACTCGAAACATGATTGATGCGCGACAGACGCTCGAAACATGGCGGACTTTCCAATCGGATGACAATTTTGATTGATCGCTAGTGTGCGCGCGCCCTTAGCGTAATGAGATCGTCATTCGCAAATGAGAGGGAAATAAACTTCGCTGAGGACATCTTGTATGTGTATTCGGTTTTTGAACCTTTACCTCTTTATTGGAATGTAGATTTTTACAGTTGAATATTATGTTTTAAAATGTGAACTGTGTGCCCCTTTGTGCATCTCGCGTTCAAATAATAAGCATATTTGGTATCATGAATTTTGATCCGTTACTTCGCGTTAGTTACTTCTTCTTTACTAATTAACATACATTTACATAATGTATATAAATACTTTTGTTGAAATGTACGTTGAGGTGTCGTTATCTATTAATTTTACATGCAATTTTGAAAATATGTTAAAGGGGTATACATTTTAATAATAGAAGAATGATAACATACAACCCCTGATTTATAATGCCTTATATTGTGGATGGCATAGACAGTCAAAATTATGAAAACATAACATCCAAAAGAGTGAGGATCAAACCCGCATCTAATTCACTATTGGTAACTACCAAATGAACGATATATATTTTTTTTATTTACGTGGATTGTGACGACACGTGTGACAATTTCATTATTCGCCGGTATGAACGGTGCCTTATAGATTAATGAGATCGTCACTCGCAAATGAGCGGGAACTAAATTCTGATTGAATATTTCGTACGTGACACGACGCAAAAACCAGATTTATCTGCTTTTTGAGCAAACTCTTCACCCGGTTTAAACCTATTTCACATCAAACTGACCTGTGTATAACGGTACTCTATATAGTATGTTTTATATAATATCGAATTTTATTTTAAACATTGCACGTATCAGTGCAATTCGATCCTTAAACTTAATTGTCATATCTTATCTGTCGAGCAAAATATTTCGAATTCTATACAACCATGTATAATTATTAATTTGAAAGGTAATCTTTGTGTTCGGGTTCTGACATGACCGATGCAGCTGTGTATGTCCTGATCACACACTAAACTATCATCTATCGACTGGATAGTTATCTAAGATATGTGCACTTATTTATAAAGATATCGTAAGTATAATAAAAACATTTTGTACTTTAATTGCGCCGTTTATATTACAATAAAGACCTTTTCACAGTAACCTAAAGATCATATAAAATTAACTCTGTGTCCAAAACGGGAAAGTTCTTAAGGCAGGTTGTAAATGAGACTTTAAACTTTGCACACCCGTCTAGCTTTAATGCGAGCTAAAACTCCCCGCGTACATAAATAAGTAAACAATCTGGCTAACGAGACGATAAAATAATACGTTGTTTCAAAAGAACCACACACAAATGAACATTTTTTCCATTCTAACAATCCACGTTTTGATTATTTATCGTCGCAGCCCGGAACATAAAAGAGGAATTCATTAAAAAAAAACGATCCGAGACGGGAGCACTTAGCCACAATTCCACCAATAACGACCAACAAATGATCGAAGGAAAATCTTCCCGATATTCAACAGACAGGCCGGGCGGAGGCGGGCGAAACACGAAAAATACATAACAGAAAATAATAGTAGTAAGAAAATAAGAGCGAAATAAAAGTGGGGGCGGTGAAAAAATTGCAGAAAATAAGCACAAAGGGGACTGAAGAAAGTCGGAGTGGAAAGATAAAGAGGAATTGGAGTTATCGGGGCGGACGTGGCAGGGGCCGGCCGCGATATTGTGAGATCAATACTGTCAGGCGGACGCGCGGGCGGAGCGGGCGCGGACAGCGGGGAGCGGGCAGAAGCAGGCAGGCGACTGCGCCGTCAGCGATAAGTCGCTCTACGATCGAGGAATATGACAAACGGCTGTCAAATTAAACAGATTACGTACATTTTATGACTAATTAACTTATGAATTACATTATTATTTTCGTTATTTCTAACTATATTCTTAATTGATTAATGTTGGAAAACTAGATATTTTTTTACTAAACATTGTTTGGTAGCTTTAATAATTTGATGTTTTAAGAATGAAATACGTGCAGTCACAAGTACAAAACCCAAAAAAAATATTTTTTTATAAAAAATACGTATAAATCGTATCCATATCATATGAATAGAACTCTATTAAATCTATTAATCAGTTTCAGGATCCACCATTTAAATTCGTTGCTAGGCTTGTACAAACATTTCTTATCCCTGTTTATCCCCAACTCTGCACACAAAAATAAACAATATATAAATGTTTTTCATCGTAAACATTAACCAAACTCGCTGCCGCTCGTACCCCGAGCACGGCCGCCCGCGCCCCTCGTTCCTGCGGCCGGACGAGGCGCGATTCGACAATTCTCCACGCTTCCGCACTGGACGTGCTGGTAGACGAGCGGTCGTGGTGTATCACCTACCTAACTTGTATAATCTGTGCGTCTTAACGATAACGATTCAGTATTACAGCATGACGTTTTTATTGTCTTATATCATCGTGTTGCTAGCAAAGATACGTTTGAAACAATAATGAAAATATACATTTACATACATATTATGTATATACGAATCTTACGCAGTGTGTGTGCGAAGATGTTTTCTATGTTAAGGATCTCAGACGTTAACGGTCGCAAGCGATTGTAGCACAGACAAACAGACACGATTTCTAATAACTATTGTTTTGAGTTCTATTGCGTCTGGAAAGGCATCTATTAATAGTTTTTCTTATATATCCTTCATGTAAGGAAACGTTTACAAACTTACATAAATAAAACTTTATTACATGTGTAGATACGACTGATAAACGATTGTTCTCAGTTTGTTGATGTATGTAATGTTTTGTAAATTTTCTTTCATTTTATTAAATGTATCTTAAACTATTTATATCATATAATGTGACTTGCTTATATATTTCTTTTAATTTTCTCATTATTACTTTCAACTTTAGCAATTACTTACTTTATGACGTTTAGTATACGAACACTTACACTTATTGAACACTTACACTTAGTACACTTATTGAAGCAACAAAAATGTATACCAAATATATTTGTTTTCAGTTCATTGGATTAGGAAAAACTTTAGTATACCTAACAGACAGACAGATATACGAGAGTGAATCTCGTTTTATTTCGTTGAATGTACAAAACCCTTAAAACCGTTAAGTAGAGACCTCTTATTTATCCAAAAACTTTCTATAACCTCGTCCATTTTTGTTTGCGGCTCCGAACACGGACCATTTGACTCGGGCCCCTTATTTCATAGGAGACAATTACGCGTCCGGGCCGTTCATCAGTGGTTGGGGGCTTGATAAATTGGTTGTTTGTAATCAAGCATTCACTTTGGATCCCCCGGTCGAGTTATATAAATTACTTAGTGAGGCCAGATAAGGTTTAGTTTTTATTATTGTGGGACAAACGTTGCAATTTGTGTCTAGTGTACGGGGGAGACGGTACATCGCGCCGTCGCGCTGTTCATTTGGACCAGAATGGAAGTGAATGGTGTTGACCACTTTATCAGCGATGTTATCTTTATGTACACAATGTAAACTTTTACCTTAATTAACTTTAGCAATCCATGTTCATATCAGTTGATATTGTTTAACTGAACATCGTTGATGAAATTGTGATAATATTGAATTTTATTATTAACTTCTTTATTTGATTTAGTATATTGTATAGTTATTTAATAAATATGGGATAGTCTCCTCTTTACGCTAAACACACTCTTCCATATAGCCCCAGTTTGAGTAAGTTCGGTATAACCCTTGCTTTTGGACATCACATGCATACGTTACACCCCACAACACTCCCACAACTGGGCACGAATCTCTTCTCACAATGACCAAGTGTGGGCTAGCATACTTCACACGCCTTTAAGAACATTGTGCAGGTGAGCAGATGTGATATGTCATGTGTGTTAATTGCAAAAAAATTGGGTTGGCTGAAGCATTAGAACCAGGTCTTCCTTTCCTACAAAGTCCTACCTTAAAATCACAAGAACACCGATTAGAAAATCAAAGTAAAATTTATAGTCGTATAACTTACATAATTTAATACTTGCGTATCTAGTTCAGTAACATTGATGATTAAACAAAAAGAAATAACCCACACGGTACCATAGGAACTTTGCCTTAAATCTATTAGCGGCTCACTATATGCCAAGATCTAGTCTCGTAGCTGAGGAAGCCTATAACATATAACAATAAGCAATGCTAGTGTGCATCCGTGAAGGGTGAAGTCAACTTCGCCGATTCGCGACTGACACATGGCATGAAACCATAAGCACTTCGTCTAAAATTACAACATTCAAAGTGGAGGGTAGTTATACAATGACGTTAGAAAGTGCTCGGTAACCGATCGGCTCCCGACACGACTGCTACAGACCGCTCCTCTGCCCTCGTCGGCACTCAACACAATTAACAATTAATACACGCGTCATAGTGCACTCTCATTTTAAAGTCGATTGGGAACGAATGAAACCACTTCACAAGTTCAATTAAATAGCTGTTGTTTCATTCGCCCGTTCGTTTAGCTGAGCTGAAGCACTCTCCGTTGAATGAATTGATAACCGACAGTTAGTTCAGTTTTCATCGTGCGGTTCATTTATATAACGTAATAATCGTTTTCGCACCATACTTATATATGAGAACAAAAGGCGATGGTCAAAGTGATCAAGTGATCCAATTTGCGATGGTCTTGTCAATTTTAAAGTTTTCCACGGTATAATATTTTCACACAAATGCGAAATGAAGAGGTCAGACAATTGTACTATCATTAATTCAAGTAGTTTTTCTTTTAAATTATGGTTAATTTTATCACAAATCACCATTCATTACATTTCAATCATTTATTATACTGAAAACAACCGTACTGTTGTGTAAACCCCGCAAGTGGAACGACTGAACTAGATGAATTTCTAGTGCCTTAACACTTAACACTTATTAGATATAACATTAAATAATTCACTGTTAAGTATGACGTGTTACTTCGACGCCCGTTATCGTAACAATGCGCAAACGCGCCTTGTCAGGTTACTCCTCACTTTTTTGGTGGGGCTCCATGACATTGACATGCTAAGGGTTGCCAACAATACCTTATAATAATATTGTATTCACAGTGCAATGAGCTCCGATCACATTGCTCATCAACTATGAGTTTGATTTTTAAGATTACCGAATTATCATGATCATTGTGATACTGAATTACCATGACCACTATTTACAACTGGTCCGAGCCAGGCTGTAATTTTACAAAATTAAACGTATTGAGTATTCCGTACGTTAAACCAAATATTATTTATACCCACTAAGGTTTGACTACTTTTTCTGAAACAAAACTAATACACCCATTTTAAAACTCAATGAGACTAAGATGACATCGTGTCATAAAATTTTCTAAGTGTCTCTCCCTTGCATCACACCTGCCTAATTACTAATGCGAGTGTCATTTCTAATTATACACTCAGTTGAACTATTTTGTACTGCCCACGGCTTATTTAATACAAATTTAGATACACGATTCATTTAAATAAATATCTTTAATTAAAAACTGTCTACAACCGACGTATTTTGACTTAATTAAAAATGATATAAAAATAGTGAAATTTAAATTGTCAGAGAGAAACAATTTTTATGTTTTTTGAGCACGTATCGACATAATAAAAATAGCAGGTTATTATGTCGATGAACGAACCTACCATCTGCTACGTTACATGACCATCGCCGGTGATGAACACGAGTTCGACCAAGGATGTCACCGAAGTGATAACAACCAAATAGGAATTTCTACATATTAACTGCTTCTCCAGATTCAATCTCACAACTCCGAACGTGCACAAATATAACATCACAACGCTCATGGCCCAAGTGTAAACATTTATCTGTTACATATACCTATTTCTGCCCCGGCCGGAATCGAAGCTGGGACACCTCGCTCGGCAGGCAGGGTCACTACCAACTGGGCTACGGAGTTGTCAATACGGTTGAATTTAGGGTGAAGATGGTAAGCCAAACAGAAGAACCTTTCTATCACATATACACACAAGTACACATATATATACACAAGAAGGTATCACGGTATTAGAGATATAAAGGCCCCGTCTATACTTAAATTCAAATGTGCTTGCCCTGCTTTTGGTGCAGTCTGCTCAATGATGGATAGTAACGGCACCAGGTCTATTTTTAATTTAAACTTCAGTCATTTAACCTATGGATTTGATGTATATTTTTTGTTAAACGACCAGACGAGAGGTAAGAGGTCACATTACCATTACGTTTACACTAGCCACAGAGCCCTGCTCCCACTAACAGGAACGCCCTGTCTTTACCTATTCCTTCCTTTACCTACAAATTGTTTATCTTGAAAGTGTGTGTATAACATTAATAAGCTTTCGTGCCGTGTAAAATTGAGTGTAAAGTTAACACAATGCTGATGACACATTAAAGTTAGTTTAATTTATTCAATGTGTGTTTATTTCTCAATACAGCTCGGCTAACGGGCACTGCAGTCCGACCACTGCGATGAGCGTACACTGTTTGTTCTAAACCTGTGTGCACAAGCAATTTGCACAATTATTTGACCAGTGCCGTCAATCGACCGCCGTGCTTATATTGTTCATGGTTTTAGAATTGAATTCACCTGTCGCGTGTGGTTAAACCATAGATTGTGAGTTGGAACACCTATTGTCTGTATTATATATTTCTAGTTTATAAAAATTATGGATATTTGTAAAACATTTTTATGGCAAGGTTCCCACGGATTAGGCCGCCATAAACAATAGATGAAAATAAAAGTCCAGAACTGATTTTTAATATTAATTACGACCGAGTATTCTTAGCGTAAATTATTGTCAGCGTATTTATGCATTATTGGTTAGTTAGAAATTTCGGTAAGAATGCTAAAAATTTATTAAGTGTACATGCTTACATACGATCGGAAAGCTAGAGTGGACGTTGTTCGGTTTGAAATGTTAAATTGATTTTTTTGGATTTTTTGTCAGACAGACAGACATCTGCCTGACCACGTATTACACGAAAACGACTGAACAGATTTGGATGACACTCGGCATATTAGTAGCTTATGTTATGAGTCATAATCTAGCTTGGACTTTGGACATAAGTTTAATATATAACCATAAATGCGTTCTGTAACTGTGAGTAAGAAAAACATCTCCTTGGTAGTTCTTGCCGCTTATTCTTCTAGGATCACTCACGGTAGAGATTTATTGAAGCGATAATCTGCTTTGACGTTCGAAAAGTGTTTGTAAAAACCAACATCGAATAAATATTATTTCATTCATTCATTCATCCTGGGAAATGGATCCGTTCTCGCGGAATAGGAAATAAAAGGTATATGAACATTCTATTAAGAAGGCAGTAATTTGACTGCCTGGCTTCAGGTATTATAATAAATTGATTTTCTAATTCACATGACTAGAAAAACTCATTCTTAAAACAATGCGGGTGCTGTTTATAAACGAAAGTCGTAGGTTTTCTGAAGCGAAGCGAGGGCAGGCTACTAGTTATTAATATAAGTGTTAGGTGTAAAAACATTCTTTTGATTATAGATATATATATAATTTATGAAAATAAAGACGCCACGAGTTCTTTGAAATTTAAAATATAAGTTATCAATAGAATTCCTATTCTTGATTAGACAAAAATATTTGCGATTAAAAGTACCGGGAAACGCAAAATTTCATGACAACGTTCAGTATTTTTCTCAATAAGAATCAGTAAAACACATGGTAAATCTCATTAAAACCAAAAATGTTACACGCAAAAAATAACATAGCGTTTCCCGCCAACGACATATATTTTGCCGCCAATCATTTTGACTGGCAGTTTAGCGAAAATATATAGAGTTTTTTTTTTCTTTTTTTCCCGTTTTGTGTACTTCCGAAACAGTGGCGTGCCCGCTGATGCGTTCATGGAACGGTGCGCCGAATATTAAAAATTTGTACACCAATACCGAACAAGGATTGCAATTCGGGTTTCAAAATGTCGATGCGCAAAATCCGGTTTCACTTAATGGTTTTAGTTTGTATCTGTCACAGACTATATTCTGTATGACGAAAGTGCAACGCTAACCTGTATTTGCATATGTTGGATAATCTGTGTTCTATCAATTGACAGTTTGGCTGCCTTTAGTGGTGATAGCCAAATCTTTCTGCATGAAACCGAAACTCTTCTTAAAAGAAATCATAACTCTGATTATAGAGTCGACGTCAGAAGCACAAGATTAAAAACTTATAGTAAAAGGTAAGAGAAATATATAAAAATACATGACATAATTTTGGTAGTATGTTGATACAATGAATCTGCTGTCCATACTAATATACTTCTCATATATATTTATATAACCAATCCATTGATTGAATGGGATGAACATCATTAAAATAAATGATAAAAGTCACAATTGTAATTAACAAGCTAGATCAATTTTAATTTACAGTTGTTACAAATAAAAAAATATTTTACGTATTTGTATTTGCTAAGAGGATAATTATCATCTCGATCCATTGCTATTGTAGTTCAGTCATTGTGATTTTCATCGATATTGTACCTCTTCTGATAGTAGTCCTGTGTACTGAAGTGAGGATCGGGGATCGATTCCCGGCCGGCGCAATCATTTGATAAATAGATCTTTCTCGTTTTAAGTCTTTTGGTTGTCTGTGATGTGTTGGTTGGTTCTCTTTGTATATGTTCTTGCTAGGAGAAATTGTTACCATTTTTTTGTTGACTGTACCTGTCGATCATAAATATATAGTCGGTTCTATCAATTAGACACCATCTTGTTATCCTGAAGTTGATTTATTGATGTGAATTTTCTAAGTTTATAATCTATAATTTTTGTTAAACTTTGCTGACACCTAGGGTCCATTCTCCGCTGAGACAAACACTTGCATCATGTACGGTCTTCAAAGTGGATACGTTTAGTTTTTTTTTATAGGCTGGTATCCACAACTTATATTGCTTCATTAATTTAATCAGTTGAGAACGCATCAATTCGCGCTCACGATAGTAAAATTCGTGAAAGTGGATTGATTGCACTCGGATTTAATTAAAGCTGGGCCAGTCAATATATACGAGTATGTACTGACAATGCCTATGAACGATTACATAGTCGACAAGTGACTACGGTCACGAGGTCCTGTAGATTTATTTAACCATTAGTGACTACAGTAAAATATCACGGTATAAATAAATAGCTTAACGCTTTCGCTGCCTAAACAATGGGCTATACACAAATGGAATAAGGGTTGTTTTCCTATTCACAGTTTCAGAAAGAACATACTAATACTTATTGCTATATATTAAATTATATATATATATATCCAGGATTCAAGCCAAAGTAAGTACCTAGCCACGCCTAAGCATTTTTATCTCAGAAAAAAATGTCAAAGATCAACATACACAGCCTTACAGTTAACATAAATTTAGATATCAATTCAAGTTTTTTCAATAATGAGAACAGGAAAAATGAGATATAAAAAGAAAAATACAATAACTAATAGAAAATGTTGCAAATGTACTTTACAACAGAATCTAATAACCCGAAGTCGCTTCGCGTCAGAAAACCTACACCTTACGTTTACAAATGACCTTACGTGACGTGAGAGTGAGTATTAGTCTTATCTGTAAACAGTGTCATACTAGTAAATACACAATTAAAATCATAGTTTGCAACAATCCAAGAATGGAATTTTATATAATTTAATAGCAATTCTATTTACATTCACGTAATTTTACCTTAGTAGTGTAAACTTGAGATTGCACGTAGATCGGGGTTCGAATTATACACACGCTTCAAATTTCACAATGAGAAGATTCTATTCAACTATATTCCAGTACGTGTCTGCCTGGACAGTGAAAATATAATATATATATTTTTTGTTTATAAGATCAACAGCCCAATTTACAAAGCTCACTAAAGGCGTGGAATGAAGAGGTCACGCGACACTGCCCTGAACGTGATGAGAATGCCCATATGTGCGGGTATCTCTAGGTGTCTTAGCGTGGCATTTATCTTGGAGCTTAATTCGAGGGATAGATCACGCATCACGAGTGCTGTGTTGTGTAGCAGATAAATAAACATATACTTAAGGTTCTTCGATTGATAAATAATTGATTATAAATATTTATATACTACAGAATACGTTAAAAGTACTATCTGTATATTTTTAGATTTTATGGATGGATATTTTTCAACTTTCAGATAGTATAGATCTGGTCCATTTTTAAACATATGCTTTTGGCCTTATATTAAATTCCCAGCAGCCATAAAGGATGACTTCGTGGTCCCTTGGGTCTCTGTCACGCGATCTCGACGCGTCACTGAATTATTAATTAATTAATTAAATATCAGAAACAGATTTACTTTTTCTATATTGGTTATATTTTCTATGTATGCTTCATGGTTTCGCGTTCTGGAAGGTGCTGGCAGCTAAATAAACGGTTGCTCACTCCATCAGTAATTAATCCCTGTATAGTAGCACACACACACCTAATTAGAACATCATGAACAGCCAAGACACAAGCATAAACATTTAACTTCGACATAAATGTCTGTCCGAAATTGAACTCGGGATCTCTTTCTTAATTCGACTGAGATACAAAGCCATACGTTTACATTACATTTTTTTTTGATTCTAAATGAATCCACTTTTACATATTTCGGGAAAATTTAACTGTATACAAATTTTTCGCACTAAATATCACCGCATCGTTTTCAAAAGAAAGTAAGTAAGTTGTGAGTAAATTAGAGTCACGAAATGTAAGAAAGTTGTGAATACTCGATGTAGTTCACTCGCGCGACACGTTGACAACTTTCAGGGTCTGCACGTCAAGTGGTACAAACTTTGAGAAATTCACAACTATCTGTCTCAGGTGTCTTGGTAGTTTTAATTACCTTAAATGTGTAGAATGAACTCAAAATATGTTGCGAACGGATATATAGGTTACTCTGAAGAGGGCGAGAAGGATTTTAATGCAACTTGTATTGCAACTTTGTAGAATCACTCAATGAAAGTTGTACAATGCTACAAACTGCTACCAAAGGTAGCTTAAACATTTCTATTATTAAAGTGACGTCACCGCGAGCTATCTTGCGACTAAACTGGCCCCCATTGATTCAGATTTGTAAGGCGTACTCTTCTATTCTTAAATACTATCTTTTAAAGAATACAATATTAAAAACTTTCGCAACCTGCATATTCAAATGTTCAATATACCCAAGGAATCTTAGGTGATAAATATAATAATAGTCGAGATATGTGTGTCAATATTTTTGTGTGCCAGTGGGCGTATGCGTGTATCTGTGTGTGTCTGTCCGTGTGTGTGTATGTGTTTGTGTGTGTACATTTGAGTGAGTGAGTGAGTGTACACCTATGGAAAGTTCATATCATCTTCGCATTTCACTACACTCACTTATTACGCCGCAAAGTTGTAATAGGTTAAAATTAACATGCCCGAATTTACGTAAACCATTACTTAGTTTAAGATACACAGACTTAAGTTAAGTTATAGTTTACTCAAAGGGGTTGCCGCCAGTTTTGCTAGATCAAGCGTTCAGATTCGCACTACAGTTTCACAAGAGATTTTTCTGTACCGCAAAAAAATAGGATCGAAATGTAAGCGAAACAATGTAAACATAGTCATGCTCTGAAACATATATGTTAAACAAATCTTAAAAACGTCCTACACGAACACAATAGTTAGTTCGGATTAAAATAATGTATCACCTCGTAAAATAATGTATCGGATGTAAAATAGTTAATTAAATATTAGGAGATATTTCGGGACCTGAACGCTACAATGAACTGAAATATGGATTGACAGAGAAGAGAAATATTGAGCTACGGTTTAATATAAAAGTAGATAAAATCAATCAAATGAATTTTAATACAAGTTTAATGAATTATAACTCCATTATAATTCTCAAACAAAATTAAAATGAAAACTGTCCTTTGGAATTTCAATACTAGATGGGTGATTTTATGCAAGGAGTATTCTTTTCGATTTTCTAATCATCACATAACCATAGCATTAACGACAATTTATAAATAGTGAAACAGTTGCCAATTCTGTTTGTTTATGCAGTTGTTTAAATTGTAGAAAAACATCTCCGGAAGGCATATAATATTTTTACAATATACAAGCGGTTTGCCCCGACTTTGTTCGGGTTCAATAGTAATATGATAGTAGATAATATATCAACTGTGTACATTTGGAATAATATACTTTTCAAATCGTAAAAGAATTTTTCAAATAGATGCCGCGTATCCAGCGATTACATAATACATACACAGAATCTCACAAAACTAGCACTCTCTCTCTTTTTATTAATATTAGTATTGCTCAAAAGATAAACGGAGAAGTTAATAATTGAGAAATATTGAGTGAAATTCACCGATCTGTGAATCGCACCGGAGAGATCCGTTACCTGTCCTTTTCTATATAAAACAATTGAAGATACATAACTTTACTTTCAGTTTAAGCTCGAAATTAACTTAGGAAAATGCCGCTAACAGACAAAGAAGCGTATAATCTGGCGAGGTGTTCTGTGAGAAGTCGGCAACAGTCCACCACCCGCTTACCCACTCCCCGTCCATTCACAAACAGGGGTGCATAGGGTAGTACACTTCGTGCGATTTACGTTTTGTGTAAAACTGTAGGGTTTTGAATTCGACATTTCTTGAATGTTGAAAGATAAAAGGTTTGATATGTAATATAATACCTATTTTAATGTTAATAATTTACGGAGATTGGTTCAGGTTCTTGTGTAACATCAGGAAAGGTCTTTAATAGTAATATATATGTAATTTCTTTGGGCGTAACTTGACAATTGTGGCACTTAATATAATAAGAATATAATACTTATGTATATATTACTAAATATAAGCCTTTTCAAAATATATATTCAAAATGTCGTAAAAGCTGTATGAAAAGTAATTGCTTTAAAAAAACTAGACTCATGAAAAGAGATATACAAATAGCAGTTTAATTTCATATTATTTATAGACGAAAATAACAATGCAACCTCAAAATGTTACGAAAACTAAGAAATATTCAAAGTTATTTTGACAACGATCGAGAAGATTTCATTTTACGACGCCGTCTTTAATAACTGTGGCATGAAATTTTTGAAAATTTTCCTTAAATCCATAACTTACTTAAGCATAAAACATCATAGTTTACACTGGTGTCATTATATTACATAGAATGTAATGTGCCTCAGATATTGTTTAGGACCTGTTCTGTAGGAGTGCTTCGGATCTACCAATGGACTATATAACACAATGCAGGTACTAATTGGACGCTTTAAGGTGACGTAATGAGGTCGTACTAGAAACATCATAAACACCTGTCAAAGCAGTCATTATCACCAGCCTTAATCGTCCCAAATTAAGTGTCCTGTAATTGTATAAAGGCCATATTTAACTACACTGGCCAAACACACGTTCGCAGATTTCAAAGATTTGATCTTTGAACCGTTATGGACCTTCAGGTATGCAGGTTTTTTTATATAAATTATATTTTTAACTTACAAGCAAAGGTTATGATATTTACCTATTAATTTTGAAAAAAAAAAAAAGATTGAACGCAGGCTCTCCGTACAAGAGGCCGATGTTCAAGTCACTGGTTAAACTATCACCATCCCAGTTCAAAACCTTTAGAAGGCTTTATTAGGTATCATACAAGGTCCCGTGGCCGTCATACACTACATAGACTTCATATTTCCATATATTTTTAAAGGATGCGCAGAGGAGTATCTTTCGTGGTTTCTTCTCCTCTATTACGAGTATAAATCACGATTCCCAATCGGTAGCATAACAAAAATGATGTCGTACGTTCGCATTGACAACAAAATACTTATCAATATAAATAATTTTGAACTAAGTGTAATAAAACATATGTATTTGAACAAATTGCACAAATAAAAACTCCAAGTTCAACCCTACAAAAAGCCTAAAAGCTCGAATGCGCGTCGACCTCCGAGATAATGGAATAAAACGACACAGTCGCGCCAGCTTGTTTTGTGTGTAATAACGTTTCTGTTCCGTTATAATAACAGAAAGTAATAACCAAATTCTTCCCTGACCGAAGCCAAGTTAAAATGTATCATAATATTATAATAGTTTTTATAGTCTTTATTGTGTTTGTTGTTAATTTTATTTTCACTAGTCCTCCTGGTTTGGTTCATTTAAGAATTGGGCGAAGGAGAATGAGAAAGCTAAAAAGAGCACTAACAAGTAATCCTTGACATTTTGTCTCTCTATCAAAATACTTTCTGCCATTGCTGTTCGTTTTTAAAATGCCTTTACAAAAGTCTTCGCACTTGTAGTATCTATTTTTGTTTACAAATCAAATCAAAAGAGACGAGGCCTTCAGATATGGTATGATTAATTTGTCTCCGCTATTCTTCCTCCTAATACTCCTACGTATTAAGTTATCTTCCAAGAGTTTTGTGCTATGTATCTACTGTTAATGTTTTCTCCAATTTAGTGTCCATTAAAAAGTTAAACTAAGTACTTCCATTTTCATACACTCACACCCATACGTTTGACTTATCTGTCACCTAACTTGAGGCCCAACCGGGACAACAAAATTCTCGCTCGACAGACGGTAATTATAAATGGTTAACATTCTCGTAGAAAACTCTACCTCGTTTATGCTCCTCGCTCCCCGTCCTGTTGAGTTGGGGAGGCAGAGGCGCGGGAATGGCGGGAGCAGCAGGCGCTGTCGGTAGCCCGGGGTACCACCAGCCCGTTGCCGCCTGGCCGTTGAACATCCTTAGCTTCTCGTACACGCTGTCGTTCTGCGCTGACGCCGCCTGTTCCTTCTGCGAGGCTAGGTTCCGGAGTACGCGGTTGATTGAAGACACCTGGAGAAGAGCTGGAGGTTATTTGTGGTCTTTATGTTATTTAAGATGATATCAAATCAGGTATCCACATCAATTAATACACCTAACCTCCTCTACTTGTGGTGCACCCGCGCGAAATACGGATGAGGTAACGACAGCAGGTTCCTCCTCATGGAGATCGCTGAACTCTGTACCATTCCTGTACGATGGTAGAGTTATCTGCTAGCTAGCTGTGACATGTTTTAATGTCTTTCTTACACAGCGTCAGAGAGCCAGTAAACAAGGAAGTTTCCGGAGTCTTTCTTTACGAACGCCGCGTCAGTAGAGCACTGAGGTTCAAGGTTTTATTTAAAACTAGTAACCCACTCTCGCTTCGCTTCGGGATACTTGATTTTTACGTTTATAAATAGTAATCGAACCGTATTTTTTTATCTGGCGTTTATAAATTCTTCCTGATGTCTTACACCTAAACTTTTCTTGTGATTTAGTCTATTGCTAAAACCGTATGAAAACCCATGCCGTAGTTTTTAAGAGAAGCGCGTTCAGACAGAGAGATGGAGAATTTATTATATACTATACAGTCTTAATTTAAAGTACTTTTTTAATGACAAACGAATTTTTCAAATAGAATCCGGAAACAACACCCGCACTCTCTCTTTCTAATAAGTATTTATATAGAGTAGTAATCCACCCTCGCTTAGTTTCAGAAAGCCTATGCCTTACCATCCTTAGCACCTGCATTGTTTTAGGAATGGATTTTTCCAGTTCCATGAATTAGAAACATTTCATGTTATTATAATACCTACAGCCAATCACTCAAAATGTTATATACTGCCGTCTTAATAGAATGTCCATATTAACTTTTATTTCCTATCCCGCGGGAACAGATCTAATTCGGGATAAAAGTATCTTAGATTATGACTCTAAAATAAGCTATTGAAAAGCCAAGTATTATATAAATCTCTGTAGTGATTTTAGTACAATATTTGATGAGACACTCACAAAATTACCACAAAATATATTTAGACTGCTACATCGATTACTAAGTCTACCTACATTAAAATGTCCAAGGAAATATTCCACATACAGATTCGACCCCGTTACAGTTTTATAATTGGTATTATTGACAACTACGAAACAGTAGGTACAGAAATATCTAATGGGAAACAAATTGGGATTCAACCTCACCCTTTTAGTTCCGAGCACGTGTAATTTAAAATCTAATATGATTACTAAATTCCAATCGGGAGCCTCAAAGGGACACAGATTAGAGCACCCCACCCCTCACCCCTTCAGGGCCTAAAAACCCCAATATCTATCTACTTTCACAGAGAAAACACGCATGCGTAAAAACCTGACGCACACTAATGTAGCTCTTTGTATGCGCCCATTTTAACACGGTACCTATTTTCTGTGGATATACGTATCTTCGGGGCGTCCCTAGTCCCTAGATAATAATATCTGTTTTCTTGTTGCTATTGGCAACGGGGAAATATATTTTTCCCTATGACGGGGCGGGTATCGGAGTTCGAGCCAGAACGTGAATGTGCAACTATGTACCTACTGAGGGCCGAATGATGTTTTTAATCGATTACGTGCCTAAAAAAATTCGATTGCTCGCGTTGGTCTTATTTGCATTGTTTAAAAATATTTTATTGTTACTTAAGCATTTGAAATGTTGTTATACATTTACAAATAAAAAGTTTTCTTCAATTATTTTTTAATAATTTAAAAAAATAAATTATAAGATTTGACATCGAAGCCACATGTCAGCACAATGTGACTGCTTTCTGTGTGAAAAGCAGGTTTCGTTCCCTATACACGACACTACGAATCGATTCTGGCACTTGTGGAAGTTGATAACGGAATTATGATTTACATCGATTCATAGAGGGTTTGGATTAAGCGGCCATATTGTATGGCCGTATATAGTTGCAGTTTATTGGGAAACCTCGTTAAAGAAAATAATTTTTACATCATTTTAAGCTTCTTCTTAAGCTAACTTGTAGCTATTTTCGATGTCGATTAAAGATGATTTTGTTATTCGTGGCAAGCCTCGTTGCCAGTTTTAACCGAACTTTAAGCTAAATCCACCGAATTTTATGCAGGTACAACATCGCGTATCCGACGCGATATTACCGTGTAGTGTTCCTACATAGGGCCGGTTTAATCCCCTATCGCTAATGGAACATAATCCACGGTTCGAACCAGGTATCTTCCACCAACATGTACCTTTAGGTATACTACTCCTAAAAGTATACTAGTACTGTATAATTAATTTGTACGCAAGATATTATGTGTAGCACACGTGAGTATCCCCGATCTAGAATATGTCTATTCATATAACCAATGAAATTCTGATGATCTATTAAAAATGTTCTGTTTTAACGTATATAGATCTCATAATTACAGACAGCACTTCCTACTACTTACCGCTATATATTAAACTCATGACCAAGCAGTCTTGTTTTTAAATAAATCATCTAGTTTTACCAATTACACGATTACAATAATATAACTATTTAGTAATCAAACTTGGTCTCGTCACTAGCAACGATCCGCTCCAGGCAACTAAAACACTTATATAAAAACATAAGTGTATAATATTTCTTTAACTATAGGTATTATGTAGATCCTATATTGACATTCTCTAATATTCAATCCTCGCTGCATGATTTTAAAGTAACATTGACAAATTATATACTATTATAATTGTGTAGTACTATATTGCATATAATAATTATTATTTAACTAATATTGAAATCAATATTTGTAATTTTCTTAATGTCTGATTACTATTACCTAACATATTGTAATTGAATGAAAACTGTTATTATAGCAACATGGATAGGTAAGCAAGGTAGTTGTAGAGATAACTCTGGTTATTGTGTTTACTTTTAATTTAAAAACTCGTTACTTATCAATCTTTGAACATAAAAATTATCAATATTATGTAAATTTCGAAATAACTTTAACACTAAAGATTAAGTAGTTAAAGTCAGATTTCTAATTAGATTTTGATGAGTCTAGTACTTAATTAATACTAACTTCAACGTCGTGAGAACGGCCGGTTAAATGTTTTACCTTTAATCTATATATATGCAAATGTGTCCAGAAAGGTCAGGAAATCAATTTCATACGTCTCCCGGACAGATATTTAATCGATGATTGACAAAATCCAATTATTGCATTCAAATACAACCCCAATTATACATACGAAGAACCTGTATTTTTAAAGGCAAAAACATTCGTTCGAAAATGGTACTGGCCAATAAGAGAATCGCATTCAAACACGTTTTCTGTATCTGACAGCGCTCGAACCAATCAGATACGACAACGAAAGATTAAACAGAACGGTTCCTATTAGAATTTTAAAGGATTTAATTTTTTATTCCGTTGACAAGTAGGTAGATTTTTTCAATGGATTAAAACATCACGATGACGTGCTTTGTAATGTAAAATGAGAGACATGTGGCCTTTCCTGGTATGTTTGTCAGTGACGTCAAAGCGTGTTTGAAATATCAAGTTATGTAAACTGAATTCCAGTCATATAAACTACACCTAAGTATAAATGACTACAGTAAAAATATGCAAGACTTGACAGCATTACAGAATGTTACCAGCTGCAAAATTATCCTTCGCAGTACGAAATCAGAAGATATAAAATATATATATATAACAATATGTAAATGCATTATTTTATATAAAATCAGCACTAGATTTTTGGGTCATAATAGTACATAGTATCTATAGTCAGATGAGTCTAAGTACTTTTTAGTAGGTATTTTAAAATATGTCATTTTAGCAACTAAAAAAAATAGATTTATAAAAACTTGCGAGTAAACTCAAATAGCGAATTAAGATGTCGTAGATTGAATACGTAATTTTAAATATAATTGACGTTGTGACATTTTTGTCCTATTCATGGAGCGGTTTTTTTATAGAGGACGTGTCGTTTTTTCATCGATCAACAGCTAGGCATGTGCTCAGACGCCAGTATTTTAGGAATTTAATCACCCGTTGTTGCCTTATTACACGCCGCAATGATTCCAGCTGCCATTTTTTTGTTACGTTACGTTCGTACGTTAAAAGTTCAAAGTATCTTTTACTTGTCATGGTAATTAGATGATCGCCCTGTAATCGCACTTTTTATTTCTTTACTCGCATGTAACGAAAATTGAATGCTGTAAGATTTATAAATTTTTAATGACATACATGATGCAATTAATTTACGACTTAACATATTTTTATATATCTATCTATATATAAACTATGAAAACATGTGATTTTTTTTTTGTTTTACGCCCCAAAATCGGAATGAATACTAAACATGATTATATAAGTATCAATTATAAGATCTTTTTTGAAATCAGATATGAAAAATCTTACGACAACTTTCGTTCATTCATGTTTAATATTTGTGATTGAAATTTAACCAATCTTAAGAATCTAGGGACAAAAAGATTGTAAACCTATTAAAAAATTTATAAAACAAATGGCTCAAAAAACAAATTATAAATCCCAGAAAATCTTACCTTTATTTGAAAACATTGTACAATAAAACTTGAACGGATTCCATACTCCATTAGCAATTCTGTTCATTCGCCGACGCACTTACACCGTTTTACCGGCGAGGCGTCCGAATCAGTGATCACCGGAGTGTGTGAAGGGTCCGAAACTTGTGCAGCTTGTGCCTCGTGTGGATGGGGCTTAAAATGAGATTTAAAAAAAATATAACGCCCTCGAAGATTGGATTACGCGAAATAGTTTTTCTAAGCGAGTTTGCTATACAAAACACGTTGCAACATTACACTGTTCGTTTCAAATGAAATTATGGTTTGATGTAATAAATACTATTTATTTTCAAAATATAATCTATACTAATGATAAAAGTATAACGAGGCCGAATCTGAGCCGATTGAGGTTGTTTTTTCGCGACTACAGTTCATAGCTTTGCTAGAATCTACTAGAATACGCTGTCATGTTATAAATAAATCGTATATTTTAGTTTAAGTGGTATGATTTATATTAAATATGTATTAGACCAAATATGCCAGGCAGGCTAGTGTATAAAAATGATTGCTGTAATTACATGCTTCATGTTTTACAAGTTGTGGATGAAATTAGCTTAGCTTGCTGTTTTTGTCCAAAATCAAGTAGATTCGTTCGAGATGGAAGGGAGACGATATGTATTTAAGAAATTATGATATATACATCAGTAAATAATAATATATTTGACTTTTATACAAATAAGCGTTGATAAATCGTAACCAATTTTTTTTTGCTTTCAAAACATCCTTACATACAAAATAAATATGCAACACTTAATTAAATGTAACAAGATTGAGTTACAAGATTTATAAATAAACTCCATTCTGTGTACCGCGATGCTGATCGACATAATATCTAGACGGATCTTATTTTCTCAGGGCATATAAATGGAGGCATAGAGAAGAAAATCATAAAATTAAAACGATAGCATCGTCGGAGGCTATCGAGTTTCGCGGGCAACGCGAAGTGATTACCCTAGGACGTAGGGTTGTCACATTATTAATTTCGGTAACTCGCATGACGGGGCTAGGTTCAAATCCCACACTTACCTCTAATTTTTGAAAGTTATGTGCATATTAAAAAATATTATTATTGCTGCGATGAAGGAAGGTATCGTGAAGAAACCTGAAGACCTCCGTGGCTTGGGAAGTCTGTTGACCTGATAGCTTATAGCCTGTACCCTCAAACGGAACCCTGAGTCTGAATCCAAGCTGCGGAGTAATGATGATGAATTTATTTCTAATTTTCCCATTGAAGATCTTATAGCATCAAGATGTAGAAAGTACCATACCTTTTGGGTACGTGTATATTTGACCATACTGTACACAATATTAAAATTGGCCTAGTAGTCCATGTAAAGCGAGGCGAAATATTAGGATATAGTACGTTAAAGTTAATAGTAAATATCTTACCTAGTTTTTGGTATCGGTATCTTTTATATTATTAATTTAATAACATTTCATCAAACTAAGAAAAAGTAGAGACCAAGTTCTGTGAGAGAGTATATGTGAGTGCTAGTATAAATAAGTATAGAATATGTATATATGTTCATTACTATTTTTAATGTACTAAAAGTAGAGCAAAGATCAAGGAACACATGAAACAAGTTCTGGAGTTACAAGGAAATAATAATGAGCAGCTTGAAACGATTTATGTTTTGACACATTCAAGTTATAAATGTGATCAATAATAGAATTAGATATTATCATGAAGTATGTCGTAATAATTATTAGAATAAAAGGCTTTTTTATTTTATGTATATAATATATATAATATAAGAAAGCTCCCAGTTCTCTTTATACCCGGCAATTCCATGATGACTTTGGATTTTTATTACAGAAATTCACGATCGCTGGTGACCACTATCCATCAGGGAGCACGTTTGCATATTTATCAGATATTGAATTGAACCCAGGCTTTTTTGTACCTACTCTTCGATTTAATAAATAATAAAATAAATAAATAAACGTTTACACACTCACACCCCCGCACTAGGATTCCCTGTGTTGCGGGTGGCATGGACATACACAATTATCACATCACAAACACCCATGACCCGAGAACAAACATTTATCTGTCACATAAAAATCTGCCCCAGCCGGGAATCGAACCCGGGACCCCACGCTCGGCAGGCAGGGTCACTACCAACTGGGCTACGGGGTCGTCAATTAAATTCATTACATCAAATTTAAGAATATGTACGTATATGAATCATTTATTACCGTCATTGGATAATAAATATTGTCTATAAAAACATACCTACCTAAGTACAATATAAAACAATGATATTATCGGCTACTTTTATTTGTCTTTTAACAGAAAACAAGTACTATCTCTTGTATTTAATAAGTTTATCTGTTGTGACTATAGTATACAATTACTGCATTTGTAGTAATAGTTATATAATAATATTTATCATCAAATTTACAAAATATGCAGTAAGTCTTAAATGTTTAGTACTCCTGTGTAATTTTGCTATTATTATAGACTAAGAAGTAAAAAATCTCGTTTTTAACATTCCAAGATAAATTTAATAAAGATATAAATAAAAATTACAAGTGTATTATTTTATTTTTCTAATTTTATTATATCAATTTAAAATACTTTGGAAGATTAAATCAAACCACAAACCTAATAAAATCTATAATATCATTAAAAATATTAGTTACATCAAATGCTGATGTGTCGACCCTGCTCGTAGATCATGTCGCGCACGGGCGTTCCTACGTCACTCCGATAGTTGACAGGTGTCACTTGGGATGCGCGCGCGCACCTCATTACCTACAGACAAGGCGATAGATCATCTAGCAACGATAGTGTTAGAGATCCCCCCGCCCCGGTGGTCTGGTGCATGTTAGAACAAAAGGTTTATATGTCGGAAAATGGATCCGTCTTTGTTATTGATAGGCGGTATCGCTAAATTGGACGTGAAATTTTCTAAAAATTCTTTTCTTTTTCATTAATAAATACTCACACATTCACAGCTCCAAAATACAAGTTGGCGCAAAAAGTGGCTAGTAAACTTTTGATCCCAGTACGGTAATTGTGTGACATCACTCACAACTCGAATGTTCTTGGATGAGATTATTGTTGTTAAAATAGTCAGATGTTTAACCCAACCTAGAATACTTCGGCACAGTTAACCACAACCAACTATATAAAGTAAGTTTGTTTTACAATCATTTACTACGAAATGAAATAGAATCTTTTTACGTCGGGACTAGATTTTCTTTGACCATTCCCTATCAAAACAGACTGTATATATTACTATAAGTAAATTAGATTATATGCCAAATGATAAACATATTAATAACTATAGTATATACCTAAAACATGTTTTCAGAATAGTCTTTTACTCACCTAATTGCCCTAAAATAACATTTTATTGTTTAAGAGCCTCAGTGAAGCTATTTAAAGCAAAGTGAGCTCTTGAAACTCATACTACATGAACATTCCACCCGCCCAGTGGTTCAATTACGCAAATCGCCAGAAAAAGTTCCAACGACAAAATCGTCGCAGGCCGTTCAAAGAGTCCCTTCACTATTAAACGAGTCCTATACACTTTCCGTGCCCATTCAACATCAAAACCGATACCTAGACACGGAGATATCCGGACAAAAGCCATTACGTTGAATACAAATTCCGTCAGATCCAGGGGTCGCGACGTAAGGGGACGAGCCCTCAGAATTAGAATCACTATTACCTACATTGGTATTATCTATAAACATTTTAACGTACACGCTTAACCCGCGGAGACCCGCGTTTGATTCCCCGATGAAAAGCGGTTGCTGGGGTGCGGTTTGGTTAGGGGTGGTTTTTTGCAATTCTCTTAGGACGCCGAGATTGGATAGTTCCGATCGGGCCATCAGGGTTCATTATGACTGTTAAATCGTTCTGTACGGCTGTAGATGCATTTGCTATTATCTCAAAAATAAGTTCCAAAATATAGAAAAGCATTAACCAAATTTTTTGTAGATGGCTCTCATGTTGTTAATTTATTTATTAATACAATTTAGAATCGTTGCCTTTACCTGATATGCGGTAGGTTGTGTAAGCATTAGCGACCCGCTAATGTTTGCTATTTACTATTAAAAAAAGTAAGAACTGCGGTTGGCAATTGTCTCTAGTCAACTATCAAACTGAGCGTCTCATTTTATTGCGATTTTCATACAAAACTTCCATCCAAATTTTCCACTTTTCAACAAAGCCACTTACAAACAAGAAAAATCTGCCAAATATGTAGATATGTTCTCAAGTCATGATCATTCATGCACACGCAATACCCGTGCATTATGAAATTACTAATACCTAACTATTATTATTGTTTTTACTTAAATATTATTTTTATGTCATCTTCTGTGTCCCACCCAATTGTATCTGAGTCAGTGTTTAGTGACACCGAAGCTAAATTAAGCTTGCTATTAAACCTTATTTCGATGTAACTAAAGTTTTGTCATGTTTATATAATAACAAAATAGCGACAACTAACGGTTACATGCTGTTTATTTTCAAATTTATTTTTCCTTCATTACAGCAACTGGAAAAGCACCGAATTTTAATTATTTTTCCTTTATTGAACAAAATAAATATTATTAATATTATTATTAATAACCAATTTTTAATTACGACCCGAGATCTTGTTCAGGATTGATTAAATTAATTAATATAGTTATATATGGTTCTACATATTCCTAAGTTATCATATCGATACAGCACGAGGCATATACAAAAATCATTTACTAACAATAACAACTAAATTAGGAACTAAATGAACTGTTAAATGATATCAATCGCAATATAACCTTCCATCGCCCCGTAATTACAGATATGTTTATAGACGGTTGCCGGAACGTGGCGAATAAATGAGAGTCACTTCGCGTGACGGAGGGAGAGCTCCTTTAGGATACATTAATACCTCCACGGACCATACCCGAATGTTTAGATGACAGTAAAAGAAAAATATGTTTCCATTTGTACAATTAGCGTGTTAAATACAAGTTTTGAATATTTTTAGTCGCAGAAAATATTTGACTATAGTTATAGATCGATATTATACAAGGAGCTCCTTGTAATAATTGTTTCGTGCCGAATAAATACACCAGATGATCGTCGTACTTAGTTTAAGTTCAACATCTTAGACTATGTCACAACTTACCATCAGGTGGATTTGTGGTCAAGCATCATTTATTTATTTAAGGATTATTTTATGTAAAAAAGCATGGGATTTTTTTACATCCTTATCGACGAAAATTTACATCCCCAGTTTGGGTAAAGATGTCGTTTAAATCGTGAGTGATAATTATTATTTTTAAACCCTTGTTACGTTTGCTTGTTTCGGTAAAGATCTAAAAAGAAAGTCTAGTTTGTAGTAAAATCATTATTTATAGAACGCACACGAAGCAACGACATGATAAATATCCTATTGATGAATAACAATTATCAATGGCTTGATTATATTGCGAGGTTGTAGTTCGCGACCAGAAATTGGATAAAACAATCACGACTTTGTTTGATTGGTCCCAATAAACGCAACGTCAATAGTTAATTACCTACACAAAATTGAAATATTGCAACGGTCGATGTAACAC
Source organism: Megathymus violae (assembly GCA_003671415.1). Taxonomy (NCBI): domain Eukaryota; kingdom Metazoa; phylum Arthropoda; class Insecta; order Lepidoptera; family Hesperiidae; genus Megathymus; species Megathymus violae. The sequence continues at coordinate 6,281,263 of PDGT01000012.1, read as the reverse complement.
TTTGCATAAATACCGATTGGAATTATACGGTCAAATGTTCGGTTTATACGGTGCTTGTATTTGAAAATACTGCGATTTGTTTTCTTCATTGTGAATGCGTGAAATCGCGGTTAATTAATCACGAATTCCTGGTTTATTTTTATTTGTTGTAGATACTTTGTTATTGTGTAAATTCAAATTCAAAATTATTTAATAATTTAGCTATTCTGTACATAGTACATTTACCTATGCAAGTAATTTTTTGCTTCTACTACCATTATTACATTAAGATTGAGGAGAAGAAACGGCGAAAGAAAGTAGTAGTAGTATATTTCAATAACAGGTCGTATAATATGCTCTATACTAATTCCATATCCATCCAGCTTGTATCTTGGTGCTTCAATTGGAATCACGTGAAAGTCAGTGACGCTTCTTATATTTTGACATAATTATTTAAAGTGCATTTATAAGCGTATATTTTAAGTTAACTTTATAAATTTTTTCAACTTGTTATTGTTATCCTAAAGGTGTAATAAACTAATTGAAACCCAACTTGATAGAGTTACAAGTTTCTAAAGGAAACTTTAAATAAACCCTTATTTATAATGCTGTAAAACTGTATCGGTATTTAATCCTCACGCCACGAAATTGTGTGATTTTTAACTGGTACCTATTATGATTTTGACTACGTATTTTTAATACTGTCTGTAGATAATTCTTCATAGTTTATTTCATCCTAGTAACCTGCTTTCGCTTCGCTTCAGAAAAGCTACGCTTTTAGAAATAGCACCTGCATTGTTTTAGAAATGGGTTTTTCTACTTCTGTGAATTAGAAACTTATAATGACTCCAGCCGGTCAAAAGTCCCTAAGTAAAAAGTCCATATTAACATTTGTTCGCTATACCGCGATAACAGATTCATTTTACGAAATAAAAAGTAGCCCGGGACCAAAATAGGGCTACGGTATCCCCTGCCTGTCGTAAGAGGCGACTAAAAGGGGGCTTCCGGGGTCGTGAGCGGCTAGGGTGGGAGCCTGAACCGTCCTGTCAACGACCCCGGGAAAGACGTCGGTATGTGTGGCCGCATACCGGTGTAACACCAGAAATTCGGGGATGATCGTCTGCTCATCCTGAGCAGAGCCCGACGGGGCACGCGCTCATAGGACTCCGGTCGTGTTCCGATGGAGATCCCGGAGTCCTATCATAGCGCCGAGGAAAGCCACTGGGGGAGTTTTAGTGCGGTAAAAATCCCACATAACCCGACGTCGCTCCCACGGCATCGAGTACCTTTTTGAAGGTTTCCCCCCTCGTCAACAAAAAAAAAGGTTATGGTCAATAATATATAGTACTGAAGTACCAAGTATTATCAAAATCTGTTCAGTAGTTTTAATGTGTGACATGGTCAGACAGGGACAAAATATAAAAAATATGTTGTGATCTCTATATCGATAGCAAAGTGTCTACATTAGAAAGTCCCAAAAAATATTCCATGTACGGATTCGAACTGGTTATAGTTTTATTATTAGTTGGTATAGATTATTTAGAATTCACTGATACTCATCTGGAGACCCTACAGTCTCTTAGTTATAAATGAACACGAGACCGTTATCAAATCAATTTGGTTGTGATGTACAGAATTATGAAAAGTTAGTTATGCTTTTGAGTAGCGAAAAGGTGTCTAAGTTAGAAATGGAGCCTTCGCCTGATGTTTGGACAAACAAAAAATCCCAAAAAATCAGTCACGACAGATCTTTTACATATATACTGCTATTAGTTTGTAGATTTAAAGCACAAACACAAACTAATTTCAATTTATACATCCGTTTCACAACATCGATCGATAAACAGACATTTCTCCGAAGAATTCGTGCTGACGTAACGTCAAACTCGACCGCCTCGAGGAAAAAACAGTAACTTTTTAAGTCACTTAAAACAATCTCCAGTTACAGCCTTTTGCGTGTCATCGAAAACGAACCCGGGCTACATAGGGCTACGTAATACACGTGGCGCGCAGAAGCCCCCGAAATGCCTGTCGGTAGCATTTTGGCGGTGTCCGGTTACGATGGACCAGCGAGCGCTCGTCCGAAGCCGACTACTAAATTAAAATTAGGTGTCTCCCAAACGTGGTCGGTGTGCCGCGAGAAAACTTTTAACACTTCGGTTTTTTGCGCGATTGGTTACATTAAGACTGTTGTTTCTGTAAAACGGTGTGTGTAAAACGATTCAGCGCGAATTAGGTGCGTTATTTTAGGAGGTGACAGAAAAATTGTAAATTTGAATTTCAATTTTTTTTTTCTATTCTGGTCTTTTCTATTTTTTATTACTTATTAACAATAGTAGAATAAATTTATTCGAGTGAATTAGATTTAGGTGTGTCAATTTGACGCGTACGATCTTGGGGGTTTGTATACGGCGCAATAACATTGAAAACAGTGGTACCTCTCACTATGGAATAACTTATGTAATTCTGAAATTTTTATTAAACCTATGCAGTTGGTGCGGAACCCAACCGTTGGTTTTAATTAGGCAATTCCGAATATGAAGTGAAGAGTGAGAGCTTTGACACGCACAATTTTTTGCACAATTGGCGACCGGTTTCAGTTTGTGTTTTATTAATTAGAACTTAGTAAGGGCATTAGCCTTTCTCGATGTCGACGTAAACATCTCAAGTTATATTTAATTCACTACGGGGTTTGCGCCAGGTCATGATCTTTATGCGTTGGTAATTAAGTCTACTATCGGTCAAGAAAAATATCGATGACTATTTTACCTACTACTTACTCTGTATAGTCGATAAACGAACGGTCGGGCGGCCCGATGGTATGTGGTCGCCGCCGCTCACGGACATCCGTAACATTAAGAGCATCACCGACACGTTGCCGGCCGACGAAACGACTGCTATTAACCGCCGACCGAAATTTATTAATAGGATACGATTATTTCAGAATACAAGGAACACCAAAAGCAGTTAAAAATCCTTAATGGTGGCTAGGGACTTAGAAATGAAAATAGATTTAATCAATTGGTCTATTACATACGAAACGTGACTAAGTGATTATTTTTCAATTTTTAACTAACAAGGGCGGCAAGAAATCAATTAGGTAGGCCCGTGATATTGTAGTATCGAATGACTGAATATGCTAATAGATTAAGGGTATAATTCTACTTGTATATATTGTATGTATACTTTTGTATCAGACAACTAAAAAATAAGATTTAACATCTAATCAATCAAAGTGTCAATCCTATTAGGTACAAGGCAATTATTTTTCATTGCCATTAGCTAGATGCGTGTTCAGTGTCACGTTATGCTTGTTACCTATTGAATAACACATTACGTTATTAGGTAACAGATATCCGTTGAATACAATTCAGATTTGTTTACATCGCTAGGGTGTTAAAATTTATATCTTTTTGATTTAAAATCAAAGACTATCAGACCGTGGGCGATGAGAATCTATCGAATGGAACCAGGTAATTTAACGAGTTTATTGTTTTCTTGGATAATCATAAATAACATAGCAATAAAATCAACTGTCGTGTCTTTTATGTCCATACATTTGATAAAATTCTAACTGATCGCTTTATGTATAAAGGATATATTAGAAAGACTATTATTTCGTGCGTTTATGTAGGCAACAGAACCCAAAACGGTAGTTGTTAGAATTTGTCAGTTTGTCTGTGCAGTTGTGCACGCTAATATCAGAAACAGCTTGACCGATTTCGTTATGGTTTTCACTAATGTATTGCAGTAAACATCACTTAACATTTAAAGTTTCACCGCAATCCGTTTTCAATTTTAATTTCAAGCCTTTCATAAAAAAAATATAAATTAATATATGTATTTATAATTCACAGAACGAGAAAAACTCAATCGTGAAGCAATGAAGATGCTATTTCTGAGCGTTACCCGTAGTCTTCCTGAGGGTGGTTTGCTGGTTTATAAATATATTATTGTAATTACATATACACAGTGCATTTAAAACTTAGTACGAACATAGGACGAATGATATTCCCAATGTATAGAAATTGTGGACCATATTGCCGTCCAAAACATACCTACTCGAGTTTCGCACATCTCAGTAGAACCGAACATTTCCATAAATATCGCCGGACTTATCCTCAATTTCTATGCCATCATAAGCAGTTGACGTTCGTCTGTGCGAAAAGAGCGGCTGCATTCGCGTCTTCGCGACCCAGTAGGTGCGAAGGCGACGACAAATGTTCTGTACATTCATGCGTGAAACATTGCGTTACGACGGAGCAAGCGCAAAATGACGTATGTGCGACCATTTTGTTTGTAAAGAATTGTGTACAAAGAATATTTAAAATTTTCTACTTTTTTAAATTTGATAGATAACATTTGCGTCATGCGCATTGGTGCATTAAAAGATCAAGTTAATAAAGATTATTTTGAAAAATATTTAGGTATTCCAATTTCAAAATATATATGCCCTGAAATCGAGTTCAGCTTGTTACATATTTTACGGATGATTACAACACTTTTAATTTCAATGTTTAGGTTAGCTTTATAATATGTTTAGATATTTGTAACACCAACTTTAGTTTTAACTTTTAAAATAATAAGTTTAGGTAGAAATCTGTAATAATATATCTGCATATATACATTTACATGACTTGACTGACATACACTGTATGAAAATCATATTTTATTTCTGTATTTCTTTTGTGAAAAAAAGATGTTTTAATTTAATCAAATCTTTTTAACAGTAACACCTACTACAACTCTAGTAGGTATGATTTAATAAAAAGAAATCAAGGAAGTAGCAGTGTTCATTTATGCGGTAAAAATGTTTTATTTATTTCTTTTTTTTTTGTAATTAAGAAGAGAAGGACAAAAAAACAACAAATACAAGTTTTATATCGAGCTCAAGTGTGACAGCGTCAAGCAGCCGGCGCAAGAGGAGCAAAACACGCTGCACTTACACCGTTTTAAAGCTAACCCCCAATCGATTGTTCCACGTATTTTTGTCCGCTTTCAGTTGGTAAGAAACATCACGCCCATTCGACCGTTATGACTAGGCAACGCAGCTGTGGATAAATACCTATCCCTTTCTAACACACGTGTCGATGCATCGGTCGTGCCTTTCACCTATTTGCCCAGTGGGCCGAGTGCGTACGATACGACAGTCATAAAAATAGCCCCTTTGGCGCCGAATCTTCTAGGGGTTTTCGGTATTTCAATTTTGCGTCCTCTTGTTAGAGGGTGGAAGGTATAGGTGTGTTGTGATCAGTTGGGCGTGTGCCGTTTCGTCATTTCGGAGTTCGATATTGGACGTGCCTACCATTTATTTATCTGGATGTTCCGGTCTCAAATAAATATAATACGAATCAAATTCCAGTTGCCAGTTTAGTAAAAATTTTGTTCCTTATTCATAGGCACTCATTACATCTCGAAATTAGCACTGATGTATAAGATACAGAAATATATTTCGCAACATATCATATAAACGCTTTCTTATTTATTCCACAGACATAAAATTTACGAGTTGATAATAATTTGCTTATCTGACATTTTAAAATTCTTTGACGAGTATCAGTACTGCATGTGATTATTTGTCATAATATGATTAAAATATAGTAAGCTCTTACGCACGCCTTTAACAACCTTGGACATGGATAGGTTCTGTACGTTACTATCCAATATGACTGACTCAATGTACAAACCTGACATCGAGTCGGAATCTCTATCTTCGCGCTTGATAGCAACCATTATTAACAATTAAACCTCCCTACAAAATTAAAAATAGAAATAAAATTATGTTATTAATTGATTTATATGTTACATTAACAAAATCATGCCTTCTATCAATAAATGTTTTCTTCGATAAATAAACCTTAGGCGACGGTATAATCTAGTTGCTAGCGACACTGATAGCCGGATGCAAAATCCCTAGTCTTATTACCACTGGAGAGTTAATTATTAATTTTGGGGTATTGGATGGTTGTGATGTTAATTCTGTATGTTTGGCGACGATACGTGAAATGACTGTAGATAAATGAGTTCCTTTCTAACACAATGTGTCAATGCATCGGTTGTAGCTTTCACGTATTAAGCCACTGAGGCGAATGCGCACGATCGTAAGTAATAGTTGTTTTTTTACCTTGTAATTTAATTTTTATTATCAATGCGACATCTTAGTGGTTTCTACGTCGGTCTCCTGCTCGTGGGCATAGGGAAGAGCGCCTAAATCGAGCACTATTTTTAAACTCAACGTTTATAAATTCATCGCTGTTTCGCGTCCCTTTAGCCTTATTCGCTGTCCTGTCCAAGTGTCCTGCGATCGTGATGTCTACCTCTCATTCAGCAGCAGTTATTATATTAGCAGTTAGTGTGTAAAAAAAATGTTGTGTTGTGTTGTTTTAAGGATGTGCTGAGTAGTTTCTTTCGCCGTTTCTTCTCCTCGATATTAAACCGCCTATTCGAAACGGTAGTAGAAGCAAAAATGATGTGCATAAGTGTATTTACAGAGTATCTACATGATTAAACGATTGTGAATTTAAAATTTAATTTCGACATTTTAATAATACTGAGCGAGTTTTGTTATTATTAAAATTTGTCTAGTACCTTATGGTTATTGCACTCTCATATAAACATATTTTAGATGGCGAATAAATATACAAGAAATTGTCCAGAAAGGGCTTGGACTGTGAACACAGTGGAAAAAGCAATACGAGGAATAACAGAAGACAAAACGGTCATTTTAACGGCAAAAAATATGGCATACCACGGACCATTTTCAGACGGAGTTTAAAAACAGGTTCTTCAAAATAACCTGTTAGGTTTATGACAATATTCAGTGAACTTCAGTGAAGAATCATTAAATTACGTCTTAAAAAGGGACAGTGTATTTCATTGTTTATCGAAAGCGGAATTTCTCAATATGATGAGAAATTCAAATCCGCATCTCACATACGTTAAAAAAGGTAGGTACTTTTTTTTGACTTGACTCTTAGAAAAGTAGGCTCACCCAGGGTTCAGTCCCAAGTTTATGGATTTATCAGTTTAGAAATAAAACAAAAACAAAAACATGGCATTGATGCTACTTTGTAATATAGACGTAATAGAGGTATAAACTCGTTTGAAATGCCATTTTGAGTCATGAAAAAAGTTGGAATTGATGGAACAATTTTGAATTTTAATTCAAGTTTAACGATAGATAATACATAATACTAAATATATTTTTTCCACGGAGATAAAAAAATATGTATAATGCATTCTCGCTTTACGCGCTCCCCCGACCCCAACCCCCCACCGCTGAGGCAAAGCGGGCGTTCGAAAAGTTTTCGTACATGAATTCCTGCTTTTTTATATTTTTATGACATACGAAAAATTTATACAATTAGTATCAATTACCATAATATTATAACAATTACAGTTCTCCTAATGGATCTAAAGGTACCCGCTTGAGCCAATTTAACTAAACAAACATAACGAGTAACCCTGCATACTTTAGAGTTCACCATAATTTTCTCAAAGGTGTTGAAAAATTACTAAACTACAGCATGGTGAATTTGTATCCTCAAAATGTGAGGGAAGACCCAAACGCCGTAATGAGAATTGCGATGACGATAAATAAAAATTAAACTAAGTTTTTACTTAATCAAAAACTTCCGCTTTACTGACCAAGAAAACGAAAACTAATCATTGCTCAATAAAATCTATCTCAACGTTAGATCTGTACATCAAATCAGTACCTCAAAAACTCGTCCATCAAATCCAATAATAAAATACGACCCGTTGTTGTATCGCCGAGTGTTTACATTATCGGATGCCACCATCCAACTACACAAAACGATTCTCCAATTTTGACATGATTAACAGAAAAATTGGCCCGATCAATGGGCAAAAAAAATCCACAATATACGCCTTTAAATTTTTTTCGTGCCAGCAGATGTCCCCGAGATACGTCCGCGTCGTTTCGATCACCGATCGTGTCAGTTTAAACACGGCTTTATTTAATGTGGAGAGTATGATATTTTTCGCGCCGATATTTTTGTCATCTGATTAATCTCTATAATGATGAGAGGTGAATTTTATGTAAATCGATTAATATACTCTACACTATTATTCTGTTAAGGATGTATTATATGAACGAATACAATTGTATATTTAATATATTTCAAAAATAACCACAGACTGTTCAAGATTGGTAACTGAAGAAAGAGAAAGAAAGGGTACTACTGATTTCGATGTATTGTTTTTCTGTAGAAATATACATGCAGATCAAACTTCGTCATTCGAGTTATTGAAACTTCCGACCACCGTATGTATCTGTACCTAAATAATTCTATTAACTACGTTTTCTTCTGTAATATCACATTTAATGTACAAGGTTTTAATTATCGTGTGGTAAACTTCATAACAAAATCAAACCTGCAATCCATAGCGCTATCCAGTTTATCTTCTTTTGATATCGATTCAAAGCTGACAGTTTATTAGCGAAGCAATTTATTTGTCGGTCGAAGTCCTTCATCACAAGAATTTATGAACCCATACTCTATAAGGACGGCCTATTCGTACGGCGTACAAAGAGCTAATAATGCAACAGAACATTCCGACCAAAACTGTTATATCCACTAATAATTCGTAGAATAGATTCGTTTGAATAGGTGCTCCAAAAGGTCGGATGGACAATAGCCGTGTTGGGGTCCAAAACATATGGTCCTGTAACGTGAAATTTGTAATGTAACGAAATTGGATTAAGGCACGGAATTGTCGCTGGATTTTGTCCGGCTTATTTTGATAGGCGGCACAATGGGGAGCGGCAACAACTGCAGTTCTAATTAAAATATTTGAATGTTATGACGTGTATAAAATGTCTGATCTTTTCATGCGAAACTATTGCAATCTTCAAGATAGGTGGGTACGTAAATTTATGTGTTATGCTACATCGAAATGTTTGTGGTATTGGATGTTCTTTGTAAAAATAATTGGTGTAGATATTTTAATAATATCTACCTATATATGTTTATACCTACCTATAAGTAAGTAAAAGGAATTATGCAGGATTTTATAAAAAAAATTGATGATCTGGCTGGAAAAAATATTTATAAGAATACTATATCGTCCTGTTAGTTTCTCTCATTTATCTAATGTGCTACATATATTGTGATTTTATCTAACTCATAACATAAAGTTGGATGCAATCATTTCTCTGATCTACGACGTCTTTTAATACGTCATAAAAATATTCTTATCAATACGAGTAGTGCGGTCATACAAATCTCTCTCGCTCATCATCTTCTAATTGTTAATAATCTAATGAATTAAGTAACATTGCGAGCTTGGGAGTGGAATGTTATTGTTAGTAATAGAACGAATTCATGAGACTTTTCATACCTTAGAAGACACGTTAAACGACTCAGATATTGGTACTTAGCTTTTAGACCTTTTCGAAGGGTTTCAATCTATTTGAGAACTTTCAACAGCGATAAGTCATTGAGTCCTCCACCAAATCGCTCTAGAGTAAAACTCCTGTGTCAAAAAAGTTTCTGTTATAAGACAAGATCACCGCCAAAACTGTCATCACTAGGAATGCAATTTGCGTTCCTTAAACATATATTTTTATGCAGTTTCAATTCCCAAGTGAGATGCACTATCAATAAAGAAATATAACCAGAATCATACAATACAATAAAAAAATGGGTACTCACGCTAGGTATGTTATCATTATTGCACACATTCTCGCTGAGCAGGCGGTCCCTGATCTCCCAAGCGAAGATCGAGGGGCACTCGCGCTTGTAGTCAGCTATCTTCTGGACGACCGGAGTGGTGGCCACGCGGGGCTTCGACCCCCCGATAGCACGCGGCTTGATCGACCCCGTCTCGTAATATCTGCGTGCAAAGCTGAACTTAGTTTGGATTGTGGAAGTGGATGACAGCGTATTTCTTAAATAGTATAATAAACATCTATTAGTGAGTTTTCAAAAATGCGTATCTAAAATTTGTTGCTTTTATTGCCTTCATTCGAAGCGCAATGAAAAAATACCTTAGTTTGACTTGCGAGTAAATGATGACATGCTTCTCAAATGTATTTTTAAACTATGCATTGAAAAACTTTCGTATTCGTTGTGAAGATCTCGATGATCGCGACTTAATTGCCATCTGAAGAACTTAGAACACCCAAGTTGGCGTGTGGAATTGGATAATCGAATTATTTTAAAGTATCTTAAATATATCTTTATTTTAATCGTAACTATGTAACATAATTACCTGACAACTTCATATCTTACAGTGTGGAACTTGTTTGATCTTATCCGAGAAGTTGTTTGCGTTGATCTAAGTTTATTTAGGGAAATGTATAATCGAGAAATTCAATAAAAAAAAATTTAATAAAAAATTACATGGATCTTAAAAATTGTTGAAAAACAATTGTTGAAACAATGCAAAATTTTTGCAAGTATTTGATTTTAAGAGTCGTAAGTCGCGCACTATACACTAAACATTTTAAATGTTCATTTATTTACAACAAGACTCATGAACTTGATCGTAATATACGAACAAATATCTTGAGTACGCGTTTCATTAGAAATTAGTCTTCAAGAGGAAAATGAATAGGCTTTTATAAGTTAACACGCTCAACGTCTTAGCCTTCATGATTGCTACCATCAGATGGGACTTATTGCATCAACTTAATTTATGTAAAAAAATTGCTCGCATCCTTATAATATTAAAAAAATCAATTATATTTAAGCAGCACGTACATAGATCTTGATAGTTGGCGGAGCGTGATAAAGCATCTGTCTGAAACTTATTATTATTATAGTAATGGATATTCCAGCACTAACACATCTTAAGAATACAAAATTATTTTAAAATTATAATTAATTTTTAAAACAATGGCAAATCTACAATACGTTACGAAAACCTCCAATAACACTTGTGACGTAATTGACTTCATGTTATTTGTCAGATTTAAGTTTGAGCTTCTTCCACTTCATTATCTAGATAAAAGTTATAAATATATAAACTTTTAATTAAGATATAATTTAAGATTTATATTTTAAGCAAATTTCATAAAGTAATGATTACAAACTTTTCGATAACCAATGAAAGCAAAATCTAAAAGAAAAAAAAAACGATTATGGTACATAACGTCTATAAGTTATGAATGAGTTCAAAAAATATATGGGAACAAATAAAATATAAGCACATTGCGTTACACCCATTGAAAACATCGAACAGCTTTGCGTACTCGAGTGGTATTAGATCACAATTACGAATATAATCTCTCGAACTATCCCTTGCTAGTACCTATACAAATAGTTTGTTTCCACCGCGTTGTGTTTGGAGCTAATAAATCAGTTGTTATTGGAAAATAAGCTGTATCATGTACGAGATAAGGTAGGGCACATTGGAATAACGTGGTAAGAGACGGTGGTGGAAATGAGGATGTACTTGAGCATTGTTGCTTTCGACATGTGTTGAACTGGCGTTTGGCGAATATCGATAGTGGAAACGGTCGATATTTCTTAAGGAATGTGTTGAATATCCTTTGGTAAGGGTGTAATATCCTCGTAAATTAACTGTAAAATCTAGAAGTAATCTATTGTGCTAAAGTTATTTAATTAAAGCTAAACGCGTTTAGTTTCTTTATTTAGTTAGGTATCAAATTCGAATAGAAGTAAGCAAATTCATGTACATTTTGAAGACGTTGAAGGAAGAAGTAAGAAATTTTGACGACCTCCAAATAAGATTAGGTATATATAACATTATAGGTTAAATATATTCTTGGGTCACTTTAGCTACTTACATCGTGTCGGTGATATGCCCATTAACATGTTGGTAAAAATAAAATGTAAACAATTTTGGATAATTAATAGTTGTTAACCTCCCAAATTAGTTTTTTCAAACTTCCGAATTACAAAATAGATTTAAAGGCCCATTTTGAATATGAAAAGCCCAAAAAATACACTGTTTCTTATATATTATTTCAACACAACAGCGCTATTGTGAAATAAAATAAATAAGTAAAGACACGCGACCGTAAATCACAAAAGTAGACGCGAAATATTTAAAACTAATAGCATCCGTTACAAAACTGTCACATTACGACATACGACGTTCTGTAGATGTTATCGTTCGAACAAAACGCGTCAACCCCAAAATAAACTATATCGAATAGGAATCAGTCGATCGGCATGTCATCTGCTCAAGAGCTTGTATACTTAGGCATTGTTAGAACTATTAGTAAGTTATTATCGTCGAGGGTTCTACCAGGTCGCCGGAGGCGTTCTGTAATCGCTTTCGCCTCGGGCGGCAGATTTGAGAACAGGGCGCGTGCTTACGTCACAATTGAGTGGGAGGCGAGGTCGATGAACTGGTTCACTAGGTATCATTTGGCAACATTTCAACTTTTTGACTTTTGCTGAACTTAATCGTCGTGTAGTTAAATTTCTTTTATCGAAAATAAACTTTGGAAATTCGATATTCAATCTTGTGAGGATTAGGTACGTTTTAAAGATTTAAAACACCGGATCTTTGTATTGAAATTTTTTCAGTTCTAACCTAAGCAGTTATGAGATATTCGTAAATAATGAAAATTAATAAAAATTATAAATGTATATAAAAATCCATTGGACAGGTTATAATAGTTAAAATCAAATTTTTAACTTTATGTTATGAAGTTTACATGATGCACATACATTAATTATTACAATATGTTCAACCGGCACTTGGCCAGCGTGGCGGAACCTTAACCCATTTTATAGTGAGAGGACAACGGACCTCAGCAGTGGGACGATATGGGCTGTAATGATGAACTAATAAAAAATATTATAATACTTCAACAAGTCAAGTTAAGAAGAATCATACTTATTCTTAGCAATAAACAAATATGATTTTACTGACGAAGCAGTTTCCAGAGTTTGCTAAAACTGTCAATACATTTATTTCTATAATAAAATAAACTAACAAGCACTGAGTCCACAGATATTATCTGACCATTCTATGCGTTACAGGAAACAATATATGGAGACAAATACCGCCAAAAAACTCGTCTGCGGACGAAAATAATTCGGTAACCGATATATTGAAAAGTCATTTAATTTCCCACCACAATGGAATTATAGAAATTGCGAACGAATTTTCATCGAACCGAGCAATTATTGCATCAAACAATAATATATTGATCGAAATCAGACGCATTCAGAAATAACAATACACGGTTGTTATAATTTCAATTGCGGTATACATTTCTCGGTTGCTAGTAAAGCGATTTGATGGTTGGTACACATACGTCGATGTACATCGAACGAAGGTTGTTGCATCAGGGGGTAAGATCGCCCGTGATAACGGTTCCCGGGGGGTAGAAATGAATTTAATATTATCTCAGATTGCTTCTGATGTTATTCAAATGTTACGTTAATTTTATAGAACTTGGGGCAGTTTTCTGAACAATGCCTCATCACCATAATCAATAACGGCTCCACTGCGAAGCTCAGATATCCTCTCATGATGTAAGTTCAATGGCCCATGCTCTACCACACCGGTTACGTGCATGTTGCTAAACTTAATACACTTGTGAAAATATTAGTGACATGTCACAGGTATGCACATTTTCTGAAATTGTTTTCCTTCTGTGACGCTAGAAATAATTAATATACTATTATAGAGATAATCAATGTATCATAATGTGTGTTATTCAATGTAATGGTGATAAATATCTTGTATATTCCTATCAGACGACCCTCTACTTTCTTTTGTCTTCTTCTTTGTGTATTGTAGGCTAGTATGCTTAGAAGCATATTTAAGAATGTATTACTGTCAATCGTACGACTGTTGTATATAACTATACAGTATATATCTATTATTATAACTGTATACATTATTGTATACTCTATACAATTCTGTTACATGGATTGAAACTTAGAGTTTTCTAAATATTGTCTATTTTAGGTCGTGTTTTACCTAAAGGTTGTCTGGAAGATATCGATAACACCGCATTTTAGTGTAACGTAGGAATGTGTAATTTAGGAACTGAATGTACTACATATTTACTTATTTTATTTGTTATTTATTATGCAATATTTCTATAAAGTAGATATCTACATAGCCCAAAAATGGACATGGTACACGAAATATTTATAAATTAATAAAGGACGAGAAAAATAAAGCCATAAGAACATATAATTAAAAGTTAATCTCCTGCAATTACTTCAAAATCACTATTCACTGACCCTGGGCTTATGTATTGTCTTATAAAGAAAGCAGTCAAGACCATGAGTCCGTCATGCTGATCAATTGAAGACCAAGTGAAGGCTTCACACAATGATAAAATAATAAAATCTCTTAAATAAGAACTCGTAAGTTTCATTATGACGTTCGATGTTTTCATGTGGGTCACTGTGTCTCCTTTATCAATAGAGCTCAGGTATCTTCATGTTATAACTGTCATGTCGGTTGTTAGAAAATACGAAGAAGCTTAGAGATAGGTAATTAATATATGGTAACATTCAAAAGGAAATATTTTTAATTTTTTTATACTTAAATATGATTCGTGAACTGAAATTAGATGATGATTTGAGGTTGCTTTGAAAAGAAAATCAATTCTAAATAATAACAATTAAATTAAAATTATAAAAATTAAAAGGTCAATTACTTTATTATATCTTGAATAAATCTACTTAAGTATTATTTTAAATTCATTAGTTATAATAAATATGTCGATATTATATAAACCATATAGAATAATATTATATAATCAGTCCAGAAATCCAAATGGTAATAACAATTATAAAAATTAAACCACTAAAATTCCCATCAGCGACCAGAACAGCTGAGCCCGAGTCAGGAATAACAAGCTTAACAGCGGGAGTCTATGTTAATTAGGAGTCCTGCCGCTTGCCCTTTCTGCCAAGGACCCGAAGAACTAACCCTTCTGTAATTGGCATGATAAGAATGTCAGGGGTGTGTGGGAAAAATAGCGTTTGTAGCACTTGCTGCCGACGTCTGCTAAGGGAAGGGAATTCGGGAATTGATACTGCGGATTTTCCCGTTACCCCATTTCTGTTTGTGTGTGTACTTTATCCTTGGGAAATTGCTCGCCGTTTTGCCAATGACATGTTAGATACAAAAGTAATAGAATACTTTTTGGCTACTGCAATACAGTTGTTGCTGATGTTGAGCCATTGTTAGAATCTGTTTTAAACTTTCTTAAAACATTATTGTCAGAAATTAGCTTAAAGAAATTTCGTAACTAAATTACATCATAAAACAACATTGTAAAAATTATTAATCGTATATTATTTATTATAATATTCTTAAAAAGTTTTACAAAGTTCGTCAAGTGTCTAATAAATTTTACAAGTGCACAGTCCACAAGTGCAAACAAGTTCTGTAATGTAGGCGAAGATATAAAATATTTAAAATAGGGGCTGTATACATAAGCTAGCAATATAATTCCTTTATTTTCTTACTGCTTATAACTGGGAAAACAAATACTTGAAACTGGACATCTAAATTTAAACTTCACGTAGGTATTACAGTGGTACCGTGTTAAGGTTGTACATGCATATTTGTACCACGACGCCAATCTTCGGTACTTCACTAGCTATAAGGTATTTTATAAGGTTTAAAAAGTTTTATCCTCTGACGTATAACACATTTCTCCACGAGATTTCATTTGATTTAAGGAATGAAGAAAAATAAGTACTTCTTCAAAATCGCTTTCTGTTACCAAGAGGCATTATTTTTGTTGGAAATTTGTTATTGGCTAATTTGAAATGTAACTTATTAAAATTAGAAGATGTACATTTAGCGATACCAACAACACATGATTTAATACACAACTTTAATAATATGTATTATTTTTATACATAATGCTAATAAATGGATAGATAATATTTGATGATAAAATCATACTATTCACAAACAGACTTCACAATTCATATAATCTGTTTACATCCTCCTTCAATAAAGATCCAATTTGTTTTATCAATAACTCGACAACTTACAGAAAACAGCCAACCCTCGGGCTCCCCAAAATAATCACTTTGGTATAAGATCTCTTGAAGTGCCGTCGAGTACCACACAGTAGGGGTGCCAATTACTAGAAAATAATGTTTTATTTTGATTTTTATTTAGGGGCGGCGGTGGGATAGCCCTGAAAGGCACACCCTGTATTAAAAGCTAGTTCCTTTGATTGACGTCTTTAACATTTTTTTATTGTTCCCAATTGACTTTTGGCTATTTGTTCACATACATTCACACAATCGAGTTGCCGGGAGAAATTATTTAAATTTTATTTCACTTGGATTTTTTACTTTCTCTAAAACAAGATGCTTGGGTATATTATTAAAAAAATACAATTGTATAAAAGACAGAGGTGTTTTATATTATGAAGATTACTGGAAATATCTATTGCGCTTCCATATGCTTAAAACGTAGTGTTTAATAAATATCAATGTACACATTTTAGATTTAGGTAGATTTTACACCTAGTGTGGTACTACCACCACACCTTACTGATTGTTAAATGTTAATCACATACCAAGTATAGATACAATGACAACATAGGGATATAATGCCGATCTTATAGTTACATAATAATTTCTTCAAGACAACCTTAAGGTTTGACCTTAAGAACAGAGTAGGTAATATGAGGTAGTGCACAAAAAATGCAAATAAATATTTAATTTTGAAGATAGGAGAGAACATGAGTTTTATTGGTTTCGATATCTTTCTCTCCTTATTATAACTTAATGCTTAACTATAATCTCACCTGATGGTATGTGGCGAAATAACCTTAGATGGTAAAGCACTAACACAGAAGAAGCCTATCCACACTTGTCTTCCTTGACAAACGTGTTTAATGACATGACGATATAGTTGTGAGATGGAAAGCTTGAGTGAACTTTAAAACAGCATGACATACGAGTGAAGGTAAGAGAAGATACGATACGATAGGAGCGATGGAGAGAAGTGTCTAAGAGCAGAACTATTTAATAGTCGTAACAGTATCAATAATTTCATTAGTATATATATACATATACATATATATATATATATATATATATATATATATATATATATATATATATATATATATGTATATTCAATATTTCTTTAACTATAAGCACCCATCCATCCATGATACATTGGAAAATAGTGTGTTAATCATTGATAAACAATAGAAATTGAAATAGATAGGGAACTAATCTTTAAATGCAACGAATCGTTAGTTTAATAAAACTCTAGTTGTCTATTCTAGGGGCCTAAATCCTAAGCGGGCCGCGATAAAATCACAATTACGCGAGAAATTCGCTGACGGTATTATAACGGGCGCCCCACAGCACCCGATGTCGATTCCCACCTCACATTCCCGCTGCGTTTTAAACAAAAACAATACTATGGGAATGTTAAGTAGAACTTTTGTATTGATTAAGCCATAGAAATATGGAACAGCGCTCATTGTCGCGTTCCTTAGGCGGGCTTATGGGAATAAGATCAATTTGCCAACGCGTGGCTCTAGAATTGACCTCATCTTGTAAGGAACAATCGATTCTTCGCCCCTTGTTACCCGACAATGGGTTTTGTGTAAAATAATTCATTTATTCTCCATTTAATTGTTATAGGTGCTCGGGTGCCAGTGTCGAGTTTAATTTCTGTTTTGGCATTGTTAAGTATAAAATAGTTTACTTAGTTCGATCCCATGGTGTCTGAAATTACGTTGGGATTACATAAGCGCGGCACGGTAATTCCGTAATCTCACAGATCAAAATCACCACTGATTCTGCGGTTAAATTATAAATATATTATGATTTAAAAAAAAAAAACAAAAATGATTTTCAATAATTATGTGTATTTTTTCTAATATTAATTAAGATTACACGAAATTTTACGTTAGTAACATTAGTGTTAATATGAAATACAAAATGGTGTTTTACGCCAATAAAACGAACCTTCACTAGTGAATCATTCATTACACATGGCTTCACATAAAGCTGGCTGCTGATGTTGAACGCGTATTGAGCATGCAGTCTAACCGATGCCATCAGCAACCTATGAAAAGTTACATGACAAACTTCAGACAACACGATGTTATTTGAAGTTAGTCAGTAGTGTTTTGGTGAGATGGAACATTTTGTTTAACGTGAGGAATTGGTGTTCCTCTCTGATTATAATGTGAATGTGTTGAAGTCAAGTGTAAATAGGATTTTTCTAAGATAGTGCGTTTTACCATTAAAGCTACATCGCCATTTACCATCAGTTGCGATTGTAGTCAAACAAAACCTACAGTAAGTAGAAAAAACTATTATGAGACTTGTATTCTGAGACTGAAAGGATTTCTGGTGAATTTATCTTATCGCCAATCGGTGACATGATTGTGTGTATATATATTTTTTTCAAAGTGTCACTTTCCTTTTAGCCTCTTTTGTATGATACAATTTTGGAAAACATAATAATGGTACAGTTGTATGTATATTTAAACAGAATCTTCTTAGCAAAAGAAGTAAACGTACTTTATTGAATTGATAAGCGCCGCTTCTTCCCGTATCGAAAACATTTTGTGAACCGGGGGCAATATGAGAGGAGGTAATGATTGTAAGAAAATTAAATGTATTCTTTTTATTCATGTTAATTAAACGCTATATAAATTGTGTAATTAAAATTCAAAATCAATTAATACACTTATACTAATTACTTTCTAATAACATAAACTATTGCATATTGTCAAATGACTATTGTTATTAGTAGAATTTGTTACAATATCTTCAACATGCAATGTGTTGTGTATAATAAACAATACTAATTAAATTATTTAACTAGTGTGTACACTTCATAACAGTTGTAACAAAAAAATGTCACTGACCTGCCGAGAATCTTTGAAACGCAGCCATTAGATACTTGCAGGATTCGGCTGATGTCACACGGCCGCGCACCAGAATGGGCCAACTCCACAATCTTCTGTCTCGTGGAGTCCGGCAACGGCCTCCCATTTACGTAAACTCCCCCTAACTGGTTGATTCCGCTGTGCCCCGCAGAGGAGCACCCGAACAGGGCTCCGCCCCCCATGGCCGCACTATGCATGAGCTCATCTGCAACGGTGAAAGAAACTGATGAATTCATGACAAAATCTGAAAAGTGACTGTTTTTACGGAAATACGTACACTATATTTATACAATATTTATTTTCCGCATCTTTGTAAGATCTGATTATCCACTGTAAATATATGTACATATATATGTATATTGAATCTAATTCGACATAATGTAATTCGACATAAAGTCATAAGTTTAATTGTCATTTATAATAAGCTATCTATTCGCAGTAAATAATATTTGCTACGCATTCACGGTTTATTTTAATTTTACCACGAACGAATTCCATACTTACTAACTTTAAATATTTTTACCAAACAATTTTGTGTGATTTATGGAAACTGAGTCCAAGATGTTTAGTAATTGGACTGAACTTGTTGTATTTGATTATAACATGACTATCTAGCCATAAGTATAGTAAATTATAAAACCCAAGTCACTCGAAAGCCGGTCCACCCGTGATTTAAGCTAAAATGATATATATGTTCGCATGCAAAAAAAAAATATTTAATACTTAATCCTAAATTCAATCGAATCTTGCTTATATTTATTTACCTCTCGCATTTTATTTAACTTTTCTCGTCCAAAAATTCAGATTTTACTTCGACTGTCCCCTCTAGATCGAAATCTACTTTAAAATCGGTTCTATTGTGGCATTACAGTAAACATACTTAAATTCTTTCCAGAAGAACAGCATACCTGCATTAAAATAGTCGTATCGTGTCCATCGAAGTGTTAAAAACTTTAACCCATTTAAAAAAATAATCGGCTTTGCGAAAATAAAAAGAGGAGATCATTTTTAACAAAAAATTAAATCGTCTACAAAGGGTTCGCGGCACGAAGGAAAACCACAATTTTTTATCTAATCCCCTAAGATATAGATCCTTGGGCATCTATTATGAGTTTTGATAATAAGAACCGTTAACTAAAGGAGTGGGATATTTATTTTATCTCTGCACATAGACATTTTTTAAACCTTGCTTTGCAGAGTTCGACATTGAGGCAGATTTAATACCTAATTAAATAAATTCTACAAATCAATGCCTCGATTGTAATTTTCATCATAGCATAAATGTGAAATAAAATTTTCCGTGTCCTTACTGAAATATAATAGTAATTTTGATGACAAAGTCAATCGATAACAGTTTTGATTATTTTCAATGAGATAAAGTAACTAACTAATCAAATTGAAAGAGCAACTGTTTATGAGCATTTTCATTGCTATTTACCGTAACGATGAACAGTCCACAAAAAATACGTTTTTTTTTTATCTCACTATTAATATATAACCGGCAATAATTTAGGGCCGGCGATGCATTGGCGACTCCTCTCCGGTTACACACTTCCATAGGCGACGTTTACTGCCAAACATCAGATGGCCCGTCTGTTTTTTCGTTGGTCTCTAAAATCATAACAAAAAATATTCTTTCCATTTGCATGGATTGCCAATCTCAAACATCCACGTGAAATTCACGTAGGTAATTTGTAATAAGAGATAAAGGTGTTTTACTGTGATTAGAAATCGATTTCAAATTCACCCTTAACCTAATTTGAGACTTAAGCGTTAAATGTATTGAGAATATTCTTCACTGCATAGTCTCTCTCCCTGTTTGAGATCGGTTGAGGCTGCTTGACATAGTTTAAACGCCATGGATTACAATGACCACTTCGCTGGGCTGCACAGTCGATTCTATCTTCTATATCAATAAGAAATAAACTTGAGATTGAGATCTACTAAAATTCGACAACTCATACATTGATTTGAATTTTCCATACGGAGTAAGCCGAATTCCAGATGGTTCCACACTAACAGTTGTCGCCGCACAATTATAGCCGATGCGCCGTTTTCACGCCAGTACTCTTGAATAGGTGCATTGGATCAGATGCGGCCAACCGTTGGGCTGCTAGATAATTCTTTTTTCCACCCCTTACAAATACGCCTCGCGGTAAAAAATGGACAATTGGATGCAATTTGTGGGCGAATTTGGGGCAGGCCCTTGATTAAGACCAAAGGGTGGGTGGGGTATGACGAAAACTTTATTGTTTTGGCCCTTTTTTTCTGTGGTCGCGTATAATTTAGCGCGCGCGTGAAGCGAATGCGAATGACTTAAATTGGGCGATCGTTTTCGCTTTGTTTCACATGCCCTGTGATCACGGATAATAATATTGATTATAATACAAAATTAGATCGGTATTGGAAATAATTGCATCAGAACTAACAAACGAGGTTAATATAAACGTAATTCTATCCATAGACTATCTCAATCATGACAACACATAATTCTCCCACTGCTGGGCTCCGGTCTCCTTTCACAATGAGACTTCAGACTTCACATACATTTGAGATCATAATGGATGATTCTCAGGTGTACAGGTTTAGTCACTATAATTACCTTCACCGAATCAAATGATAATTAATTTGTAAGAATTAGAGGTGTGTGCCGAATTAGAACTCGAATCTCTCGGGCGGGAGACCAACGTTCAAACCATTAAGCTATCACTATTAGGCTATCCCACTTCAATAAGGACTGAAATCCTGATAATCACATATTCTTACACTAGTATCTTATAAAATTTACATCCTATTGCCCCTATTATATGACGATACTTAATATACCATGCAGTGAGATATCAATAAACAGTAATGATAATAATCTATTACTATTCAATAAACGGAGAATTAGATATGGATATCAGGTAAAGCTATGTTGTGTACGGGGATAAACTATGGATAATCGTCCTTATCCCCTAATTAATAGCAAATCTGTAATGATGGTCATATTTATAGGGTACATGCATATTCAAAATATTTTTTATCCATTTACACTTTTTGAGATACATATTCCAAAATTAATTAATGCATATAGTTTGTGCACATATTTGAGTTACTAATATAATTCCCTAAAAATAGTTATTAAAATTATTATGGAACCGGTACGGTTCTAATTACAATACAATTAATAAATACAGTCATTAATACCAAATATCCCAAAACGCAGTTTTAATTTATGGTTTTGTCCCGTTTCAATTTCAAATCTACATACCATCTTACACACAGTACAACGGTACAAACACAATAAGCGCAGAAATTCCCATTTTCCCAGATTGAAAGTAGATGGAAAATTTCTTGCGCGTTCATTGCACCCGATCCCAATTAATTATGTACGACGTTCGCCAATTAAGTGACGTATTTTCGCACCAAAACTCGTTATTAATAACTCCTCTTCTCACCTCGCTCGGCGTCCTCAACCGTCCGTCCTAACAAGCGCGGCTGTTAAAAGAACAATGCAGAATCAGTAGGGTACACCCCCACGCGATGCAGTTGTGTGGTCTCGGCGGAGGACTGCGCGGTTTAATTGGTCATCTTTTGAAATTAGTAACTAATTTGGATAAGCTTAGATTTCTATTCGAAATAATTTCTGTGTTCCTTAAAACTATGATAAATCACAGCGTTCATAAAAGTTGCAATACACCGGGGCCCTATATATTTCACAAAGATGAACGATTGAATGATTGATGATGAATTAACAATTGGAATAGTTATATAAATATTTGCATAGTGAAATACGACTATTGTGAACACATTCTAAGTATTTATCATGTGTAGCATATATATTGAAACTCGAGGTTTAATAAAATACTGGACATGTCAATTAACAAATATTACATTAGTTTATCATCTAGTTGGGGTTAGTTAGCTGAGGTGTAACTTATGTTCGGGGCGTGCGGCGGTATGCGTAAATGCATTTCCCAGCGATAAAAAAAAAGGTGTAACTTATGTGTTGATAAAATAAAGGAAAATGCTTTAATGGAAAGCTGTGTTGTAGGAGTACTATAATAACTATTATATTGTACTTCTGGAAAGAATAATGATATTGAGCTATTATGACCGTTTACTATTTATTGTGATCACTTAAAAAAACTAAACACACTATAAAAAAATCAAAAACATTATAATTTCCAACCTTTATCCTCCTTAATTACCAATCCCTTTACCGCCTTAACCGCTACATCTAGTAACTCGCGACACCGTACCCGCGCAAGTACGCGTGTCGTGAGGGAGTGTTTTAATTTCAGAGGTGCAATTTATTCGAGCAATTTATTTTTAATCCTCGTTTTTATGGGCGCGACTATAAATTTATGTGTAGTTGTAGTTATTTTTATTAAGCCCACAATGCTTGATAGTTGAAATGTTTAATGCTTTGTGAAAGCGTGATGCTGGAGCGAAGTCCACCCGGTTCGTAATTATTATTTTTCTGCTGCGTTTATGTGTTATATATAAACAAAATTTATTTAAAAGCTACAAAACTCGTTTACAAACAGCACCCGCCTTGTTTTAGGGATGTATTTATATTTTCTAAGAGAATTCCCATTTCAACTTTTATTTTCTATTTCACGAGAACAGTTCTATTCGCCGTGATAAAAAATATTCTTGACTATCACCCATGTCATGTGTTCGTTTTACGCGCACAGACAACCAGACGGACAAAAAATACCAGATTATCTTTTAAACTTTATATTGTTAATAAGGCATACATTTAGATTTTCCAAAAAATAATTAATTCCAGTAAACCGTTCCAGCTTCGCTTTAGAAAATCAATGCCTTACGCTCACAAATAGCACCAGCAGCCTTATTCCCGACGCTTTCGAGTTTAAATCAATCGAGTTGATATCGATCATATGTCAATTTCGTGCTCTTGAATGTCTACGCTAGCGCACGATCGAACGGTGGTTCAAATTAGAACTAAAAATCGTTAGGATCGAATAAAGATCGAAAAAAGCGTACTGCCCACACTTTCTGGCAGTCGTCAATCGAGGAGCGGGATCGAAATCAAACGTCAAAATTCACGGTAACAAAAAAGGTTCTTTGTTTGCTTCGAGTTTTGCATTTTGTTTCATTTTATTTAGGTTTTTCTAAAGTATGGCTCGCCTTACATCATTATTTAATATTTTGGAGGAAGCGCATCGTATAGACATTCGAAAAAGGACAAACTTTCTTAGAATGCGTCGATATAACTCTCGAGCACTTGCAATGGATAGTGAAGAATTCCAGAGGAATTATCATATGTCTAAGGATATAAGTGAATATTTCAATATACTCCGCGACGTCGCGGAGTTGAGTTCCGAAATAATGCGTCGTTATACTAAATAATAGTTTAATAAATAATCAGTTTATCTGAAAAACACATAAAAAACGTACACACCAACGCGTTTATAAAATTTGACAACAAATATGTTGTCAAAATAATATGATAGTTTCATGATCACAGATTAGTTAATAATAGTTGTCACGATACAGATTAGTTGAAGTGATTTTAATTACTTTTGTCAAACGAAAACACAATTTATATTCACTTCACTATCAAAATACATATAAACAAATAGTAAATACAAGGTATTTTAAAAGATAGCTATTAAATTTAGCATTTTTTAAATATTTATATGTGAAATATCCATGTGCTTCTCGCACTTGACTGTGACGTCACTAACCGGATACACTTAACGAAGCTGATAACGTTCGATCGTAAGTCGATCTTGGTATTCTATTCGATTTGGTTCGGAAGTACGAACTTTAGATCGAGTTCGAATCAGATTCGAGTTCGAATCAGGAACAAAAACAAAACTAAAATATTTTCGAGAGTAAGGCCCCAGGATTGTTTAAGGATTAGATTTTTTTTTCTTTGTATAATTTAAAAATACATATATTAATTAATAACTTTTTTATTTATGGACGGGTTGCAATGAAATGACCTGGAAATGTTAAGTGATGTTTACTGCAATACATTAGTGAAAACCATAACGAAATCGGTCACGGCGTTTCTGTAGCGCGCAGAAACTCACGGATAAACAGACACAAATTCTAACAATATTTTTTTTTGGGTTCCATTACGTTACTAAAGTCCCCTAATAATAGTTTTTCTTTTAAATCCTTCATGTACAGAAAGCGATCGGTTAAAATTTTATTATATGTACGAATAGCGATTTGACCCCGTTCCAGGTTTTTTATCGATATAGATTAGGTAATTTTTATTACTACTATATTTATTACTAGGTTTAATATTAAAATTATAATTTTTTTAAGTAAAAATTCTTTGAATACTACCAGAATTAGAATTACAATACTTTCCATTGGTGGCTCCATTGCATTTTCTTAAGAATTTTAGGTATTCAAAGCTAGGGAATTGTCTTAAATTAGATTTAGTTTGGAATAAGGCTAATAAGACCCTCCATTCACCCGAACCTCGTGATAATGCGGCGACCCTGCGGCATACATACATTAATCAAACACTTACGAGTATTATTTACTGAATAGATAATACATAAGGGTAGTCACCCTGTCATGCTCAGGCACACCTGGTGGCAGACAACCCCCACTTATTGCCCCTGTTATTATTACTTTGTATCTGTTTTTGAATTAAATCTACGGGGGAAGTTTAATTGTGATAATAAACGCCATTTTGGTTGCATCAAATCCCGCGTGGTCGGCAATGGGGTTGAGACGTGGAATGGCTCCGGTGGTAAGAACAAGTTTTAGGTTTATAATTCACATTTATTTTAATTAATTTCATCGACAAAGCCTGCGAAATTATAATGTTCTTTTGTTTATTCAAAATTTTGAATCAGGCGATTTATAATTTATGTGTTTGATACATTTTTTATGGTATGTAGTGAATTAGATTATATGAAAATGTAATAGAACAATATGCATCATATGTCCTCCGTTCAGAATGTTCCAGTCAACATTGAAAGGATAAAAAATAAAAAGCTGTTCAAACTCAACAATGAAATATGTTTTATGAGAAAAATACCATAATTATAAAATAATGACGCTTAAATATACATTTCGCTATAAAAACAAAAAAAGAACTACAAATAAAAACAAATGCAGCCATTAAAGTAAAAAAAGCTTGTGAGTAAATTATCACATTTTACGCCCGTCCATTCACTTTAGTATGCCACTGTTTGTTTCGCCATGACATAATTTATGGCAATATCGTCAACCACGCCCCTTTAGCGAGGAAAAAATGTTCCCATTGACAAACGACTCTTGTCCTTTCACAATAAATGCCTTTTATACGAATCAAAAAAAGGTTTGCTGCATCTGACTTTTATGTTTGTGCTTTTGACGAGAGCTTTACAGATACATTTGCGATTTTATTATATCACGGGACAGTTCGGCAAACGCATTGTTAATTTTTAAATAATATACAAATTCCAAATATGGAACATGTAAATAATTTTAATAGCTAAGAACTATCCACTGGACGATACAAATATATTGTTTGGATTTGAGTCCAGTCATTCCAATCCGAAGTTCCTGAGCTCCGGCTGGCTACCGACCCCGGGCCTTCAATGTACCTGCCTTCATGATGTCAAAGCATTTTTTCCTCACACAAAACAGCCATTACTTAAAAAGGCGCCGAATTTTAATAATGTTGATAGATTAAGTGAATGTGCTTAATTTGAAGATACAAATGGACAAAGATATAAATGTAAATGTATTTAGCGATGACTATCATATGGAGATTATGATGAGCTGATGTTAAATTCGTTGGCCGACGTCACTTCTCAAGAGACCCGTCAACTGGCCGAAGGCAAGTTACATTGAAATGACTTAGCGCGTGCCTTCCTGCTCGATCTACCTACCCACCTACTTACTGTCCATATGTATGAAGAGAAGCATAATTTATATAATTTTGAAAAAAAAACAAAACTACATTTATTTCACTTACTTTGTTACTTACTCACTTACTTAGTTTTAATTAGTTTTTTTTATAAACCAGTAAATTTGTCCTCGGTTGGTTTCGGAAATATTGTGTTTTTCTTTATAAGTCGTCGAACCCGAAACAAATGTAACTCATTTTAATAAGGCGTTTAATAAATATAAATCTTACCTACCTTGAGCATTTAAACAGCCTCTTTTCCTAGTTGTATAAATTAGAAATATAATTATATAGCAATATCATTAACCTATTAATTTAATGTCAAGTTAATCTCTTTCTTTATTCGGTGTTAAATGCACAGATAGACAATATAAAAACAGATAATACCCGGTCAAGTAATTCATAAGTTAAGTACTCAACACTATCTACCTATATGGACCGGGTGATGTCATGTAAATATAATTATATTGTTTATAAAATGGATCATAGCTACTCCAGGGTCGCGGCGGTATTGTGCACTTATTCAAATTATTCATGTAAAATCATGGGCTATGTTAAAACCGATCTCCATTTTCCAATTTATCCGACATCCTACGTCTGAATTAGGAAACATTGAATCATGTTTCATAACAACGAAAGGAAGATTGTCGACTTTATTGAATCATTACAAGGGCTAAATACAATTTGAATGTTCCTCAACTTTCCCTACTTAACCAACTACTCATGAAGTATGTTTATTACACAATAGTATTATAAATCTTATAAAAAAGATGCACAAATGTTTCCTAAAATCGAACGTGGTAAACGGTGATCGCGATCAATGAGTTTGAATATCGGCGATTCGGTTATACACTCATCTTTAACTGACTGTTTTCTATAGAAACATTAAATAAATCAACAAAAGAATAAGATAAAATAACATCGAATTACATGTATGTACGTAACTTATTATTCAATATTGATATTATAAAAAATATTAACGATTTTAACATTAAGGTTCAGAATAATTTATATCGAAAACTTCATACAAGGAAGTATAGTATGCAGCATTTCAATATAGCAAGCAAAATGGCGACATAAATAATTCTTCGTCTTGAACGGATAATTAATTAATAATAATCCTTTAACGTGCCTACATTTGTGTTGACACGTAATTAGATTAAAGATACCATCATAAGTCATCCAGGCATCGTATTTCATTCTTCTAACAGAATATAGAATGAAATGGAAAATTATCACATGTTCTAGGTAAGCGTAATGACATGTCTCGTTTAGTTCTCCAGCACATCCTGTTCTAGCGGAAATGTTGTGTAAATCTGTTTATTGTTGTTTTTCATTTAAATTAAAAATGAGTTTTCATTTACTATTTCTCTTTAACAGTTATTGCTGAAGTTAGTTCAATGAATTAGTTACATTTCTATAAATGTTTGATTGCACATTTCGTCTTTTCTTTACACTATATTAATGTACGAGTAATGTACGAGTAATAAATCGTTAGCCTTTGAAAATGACGATAGATTTTGAATAAATTTAATGTTATTTAATAAAAAATTGTAGTCCGAATCTTTTTCATATATTACTTTTATATTATTTATTTTCGGGAAATATTATCCTGTGTGTGTGTGTGTGTGTGTGTGTGTGTGTAAATGTGCCTGAAACCGTGACTCGTTTTATCAGGTGTTATTTGCCATATTATTCCCCATACACATTATCACTCCATCAATTAGTAAAAACCGCATGAGAATCTGTGCAAAATTTTTTTGAGATTACCATGGTCAGACAGACTCATAGTTTATGATACGATACTTTTTCCGCCATTGTTTTGTGTATTAAAGAAGTGTTCGTACTTCATTTGATCGCCTACTTAGTAATAATAAAATATATATAAATTATTGAAATATAACATATCTACCTCACTTTACATTCTTCAAAGTTTAAATACAGGGTCCGGTCTACTGGTCGTTCTAGAACTAAACAGAATGTATTCTTGGACGCTATTTCAACCCGGATCGAAGTCATCATAAATGTCAGTAGGTATCTACTTATTCCGGTGGGCTCCCCATAAGCCACAACGACTACTATAAAAGCGCCATTGCTTTTACGTTCTGTCTAGACCTCTGAAATTTTGATTTTAACTATGTCGCGTAACCTGCCTAAATAGATTGACGAACCATGAACTATGAACCCTTACATCATCCGAAACAGACAACAGGAGACTTAACCCTGCATGCACTGTCTCGCCGCAACAAAACCTACAAATATGAAGTCGATGTCCGCAGACGAAGAGCATTTAATCATTAAAATTTCTTCAGTGACACAAAGGAAACGCTACTCATCTCTTTCCGTTGACCGTTTTTCCGCTCTATTTGTCTCTATCTCTCGGTTAATGTGACACAATTGTCTCATGCCTCGGCTGGCTTGGCTGCGCCGGCATAATTATATTTTCTGTTATGTTACACCCGAAGCCAAGTCGCTAACCGAAACAATTACGAGACAAATCCCTGCCCTTAAATCATGTACGCCCGCAAAACTGTTTTTGGACGCTTTATACAGTTTTGCATAAACATCTGTTATATTTATGTCAGTGCTTTTCACTATGTTTAAGAAAGTCGCCAACTAAGATGCAATTCTGTACATTCAAAGAACAAAGTTTTTGTATATTTACCAGTATAGACAAGTAGCAAACTGCTACGTCTTGCAGCACTTAGCTTGTTTTAATGTATTTATTTTATTCATTTATCCATAGGTACAGCTCTAACTCTGTAAGAATTCCTGAATTGTATTGAACTGTGTAGAAGTTTGATGTGCAAAAGGTGTTTTCAAGCTCTGCTGCTCACAATAGATCCTGCTGAATAGACGATGCAATGGCGTAAGGATTCTCCTGTCAGTCCAATTTAATTCCGATGGTACTCAAGCATGGTGCTAGGGTTTTATACAGTTCTTTTAAAGCTGACACAAGGGCAGATGGGCCACCTAATGAAAACTAGGTACCACTGATGGACAGATGGCATCACCATAACAAACTATACATGGTAATGTCTTGTATAAAAACATATAGTAATGTATGGTCCGGCCAGAAATGCTTTTAAGGAACATTTTAAAATAAAACGAAATTTTGTTATACGAAAAAAATACTGAAATAAAATATAAAAATACGTCATGTAGGTAAATTAAATAAACTAATAAAAATTTTACAGGTTTATGAAAATAAAATTAACCGATGTACAAAAACGATCCGTTTAACCGTTCAAATAGATTAACGTAAGTTATTGTACTGATAAAAAACATATAATAAAATTCTAACTAATTGCTTTCTGTACATGAAGGAGATATAAGAAAAACTATTACCTACTAGGGGTCTTTATTAACGTAACACAACCCATAACAATAGATGTTAGAATTTTTGTTTGTTTGTCTGTACGTCTGTGCGCGGTAAACTCAGAAACGGCCTCACCGACTTCGTTATGGTTTTCACTTTTGTATCACTTAATATTTAAGTGATACAAAAGTAAACATCACTTAATATTTAAACTTTGGTCCATTGAAATCCGCCCATAAATAAAAAGTTATAAATTAATATATGTACATATTTCTAATTCACAGAACGAGAAAAATCCAGGCCTAGTCCTAAAACAATGCAGGTGCTCTTTTTATGCTTCTAGGTTTAGTAGTTATTAATAATTTTGAGTACAAATCGTAATAAATGTAATTATTGATCTCTAAAATTAATTTTTCTAAAGAATTTGATATAGTTGTTTTCTCTTAATAATTAAGAGCTAATTAACAATAATCAATTATGACGAAGTCGTTTTGATAAATATATTTTATTATTTGATTGATCATTTCTTAAAGATCATTTATATTCCTAAGTCGATACGCGAGTTGCCCATTGGACCTTTTAAGCGTCGCATTAAAACACAACTTATAATCAAAGGATATTATAGTATAGATGAGTACATGAATGACAAGGATGCCTGCACTAAATTAGTGTCGAAACCAGTTCCGCACAGGTTTAAACCATGTGTTGTTTAAAAGATGTGCTGAGGAGTTTCTTTCGCCGTTTCTTCTCCGCATTATTAAAGCACCTTTTCGAAACGGCAGTAGAAACAAAAAATTACGTTCATAAGTGTATTTACTGAATACCTATATGATTAAATGATTTTGATTTTGAATCGAAGACTGCTGTGTGGATCATTGGTTCAAGTAGCTTATTGGTGTATATTAATATTTCTACAATATTCTTGTTACACGTATTAAAAAAAAAATATTTAGATATACACAAGTAAGTTAAAAGATTTTTTTAAATACAATTACAGGGTCGACGGCCGAAAAGATGTCCATCAAAAGGTCATCTTGTTTAAATACAAACTTTAAGTTATTCAGCTCGGTCAAGTGATTGTCGGGGAGCCACTGTGGGCGGGGTCAGTTCTGAATCTTTTTCTTGGAAGTATCTCAACCGGGAGCTGTAATCACCTCGGTATAGAAGAAGTTTAAAAATATTTTTATGCCAAGCTCGAATTATCATCTAATTGGACGAGTAATTGACGCATAAAGTAATCATTGCATCCAATGAAAATTTTTACTGTTGTTTTAGCTTATATGATACACGACCAGACGGTCGGTACAACCCATTGACATCTGTAACACTAAAATCACCGACACGTCGACAAACAAGAAGGAAGCGGGAAATCCAATAACTGGGTCTCCGATACTGCAACCGAAAATCCTTAAAAGATCTTCCGGAATGTTCTAGAAGGAAAGTGAAAGGCGACCAGGCTGGTTAAGAACTCTTTATCCATAGAGTAATATCGTCGAGATTAATCAGTTTAAACTGGTGCAAAGCTCAGCGAAAGACTGGACGCTCTAACCTGATTTGGTGAGCATGAGCTAAACTTGAAAATTTGAAAGAGTGGACTCCTTACACGGTGGGATTTGTGTGGGAACGCTTGCTGTAACCATAATCATTTTAAAGGTCCATAATATCCCCATCAAAAACACGTGTGTATGTATGTATGTAAGTAGATGTACACATACCATATCGATACGCTGTGATCAAGAAGCCAGTTGGAAGTAGCCAGTTGGGGGAAGAAAGCTCTAACTAACGTAGTTAGCTTGTTTAACGCGAGGCCAAGTTTGTTACGTTGACTGCCACTTAGCAGTTAGTTCGATTCGCTTACAACGGCAGAGTTTCTCTCTTCACGATGTTATATTATTTCCTTATGATTCTACTACTTGTGACTGATGTGTGTTTATGCAGTAGTTTAGACGTCATGGTTTTCCAGTAATCAAAAAAACTAGCATCGGAATCACGATTGTCAGTAGATAATGAGGTATGAATAACGAGAAAAATTTAAAAACACCCAAAGTAGCGACCTTAGGCAACGTCAAAAAGAAATACTATACAAAATACATATTACTTAAAATTTGTTTTGCTGCAGAAAAATCAGGTTTGGAGCCCACGACCTAATTTTGGTTTTGGAAAAAAAAAGTAATTACCTTTATGGGGCATTTTCCAGAAGGCCTCTGCCGCCGTGGTTGGTTCCCGCGGCGGCGCGACCAGGCCTCCAACTAGCGTCGTGGCGGCGTGCGCGGGCGCAGGCGCGGCCCGCCCCCAGCCCCCGTGAAGCGCCACCACGCAGCCTTACCCCCCTACCTAGCTACCCCTCTAACCCACCTAACCTAATCTAAAATTGGCTTTCCGTCACTTTTGCAACCACCTCCCGGTCTAAATATTGCGTTTATGTCACTATGTAAGTTATACTAGATTCCAAATTTTGATAATGTCCTACAACAGCCAAGTCCTTGTCAAATCTAACTAAAAAGATGATTTCGTTTATTGAATAATTTTAAACCACAAGTTTAATCATTGTAAGAACGAAAAATTATTTAATCACTTTGATTCAGTCGGAGTTAAAACTAATTTGTTGCAATAGCAATCCACGAAAAAAATACGATATTTATATTTTTTTAGCAAAATCAACGCGTCAGTCCTTATCGCGAAACCACCTCCACGCCGTTACCTGCAAAGAAAGATTCACGATTCAAGAAATTTATTGACCTCAAAGCGGCATTAGACAATCGCATCATAAATTACAATCAAGCCTCGCGTACGCTTCTTTGAAAAGTTAAGATTCATCCGTCTCTTTTTAACGTACGTTAAGAGCGAAGGAAAGAAAGAGACGAACGAAACTAATTGGTAGATGATGCTGCTGAATTGTGTGTTACTGAAAAGCGCCATCTATTGTTGCATAGTACAAATAGTTGTGGGTTCGTGATATGATAATGATCGATGAGCGAAGGGTAATGAAGAGAGATGGTAAGATACCACGGAGAGCGTACCACCCATCACGATGGCAACCGAACGGTAGTCAAACTGTATGTCAATCTGTCGGTTATTTTTTATTGTTTGAGTGAGATGTTGGTTAAGTCGGATTGCTTACGTGCACTGTTTGGTTGGAATACAATATTTTTTTAGTATCTTTTGAAGGTAAAAGACAAATTCTTGATTTCTAAAAAATAAGAAACTGCAAGTAATGACTGAAAAAGCCTGATAAACAAAAACATAACTTGTAACTGTGTTGGCTGTTCATCAGTATCAGTTCATCAAAATCAGTAAATATAATGAAATTTCACTGTAAACGTAAGATGCACTATTTGGTAAAAACCTGTACTTTTAAACACGTTCCCCACCGTCCAAACTATCGGACATCCTAAGTCTGATGTAGATAACATAAGTTCATCTCTCTTGATCAGGCAATAAGATCAACATTGGCGAGTTTATTCAATTACTATTAAACAAGAACTGGATATGATTAGAAACTAAAGATTGTATAATAGTGTTTTTGCACAATATTTCATAATTTTGTTATAATTATTATACAAAAAAAAGAAAGAAAGAAACTCAATTTTTTCATAAAGACGTAAGA
The DNA here is from genome assembly GCA_003671415.1 of Megathymus violae. Classification (NCBI taxonomy): domain Eukaryota; kingdom Metazoa; phylum Arthropoda; class Insecta; order Lepidoptera; family Hesperiidae; genus Megathymus; species Megathymus violae. The sequence goes on along the minus strand of PDGT01000012.1, from coordinate 6,247,629 downwards.
TCTTACGGTGGAGATCGCTGTTACATGGTCAATGTTGGCTTCTTTATTTAATTACATTTAACAGATTTCAATTACAATTTATCTTCCGATGGATTTTCATTTGACAGCTTAATTTCGTAGCAACGATTACGACTGGAACGCCAGTTAAACTTTTAACCTATCTCGTAAGAACGACAAAATCAACAAACTAGAACAGATTCTTGTATTTTTTAATCATGTTCGTCTAGTTCCACTCCTATCGAAGGTTGAAGAGTATTATTTCTATGCAGATTTTTTTAAGAGTTATTTTTGTATAGATTAATTAAATAACTTTATTGATACGGCACACAATCGCTTTTTAATGTTTTTTTTTAAATATACACGTTAAAAATTGTCTAGGAGGAAAAAATATAATAATAAAATATGCTTCATAATTTTTATAAAATTCTACGATACGATTGAACCTTGACTTTGTTACTATTAAATAATGCCATCGGCGATATGACTTTGCGTTTATATGACAATCATTTAAAAAATCTTCTCATTCCACTAACAATCTTCACGGGTGACTCACGTAAATTGAAAGAGTGCCAAAAGAAAAATTTCTAGGAACACATTCCTAAAGAGTTATAAGCAAATCGGATATCGTTTCACAAAAGTCACAGGTACTCATATCGTACGTGTATTTGATCTTTTCAAGTCCCAATCGAATGACTTTACTTTGATATTCCCCTCCGACATGTCACAATAGCTCAAGAGTCTGGGGCCCCAAATTGAGACTCGCTTTGGCTCTAGTCAAAGACCCGTCGGAAATTTATGGACACAACAACACATCGTTTGAAAGTTTTTAATGACCTTTTGAAGTTTAAGAGCTTTCTTGTCATTAATATTGCGTAATGATCGCGCTTGAAGAAAAGACGCGCCTAGTCGATCATTGACCACTACCGGAGCTGGATTAAAATAAAATGAAAATATATATATATATATATATATACGAAAACTGTAAATAACATTTATAAAATATTTTTATAGCTACTGCTACTTCACTTTATGAACATCGTTTTTTTTTTCTATAAAATGTTACTTCATTTTGTCTTCATAGGATTAAGATGGCATTTAGATTTGGAGAGATAATCGTATATAGAATTTATTGATTCGTAAACGTGTAAAAATAATTTAAAAATAAGCAAATACCAGTTAAACATTTTTACAAAATTAATGAGATTATTAAATCTATATTTATTAAATCTATAAATAATATAAATACTATTCGTCGTTTATGCACCTAATTCTTGTAAATTGCTATTAACTACATCAGACATTAATGCGGATTTATTATTGCGCAAAAAACTGCAGCCGCTAAATTTTATTTCCACAACATTTTTAACTTAGACCAATAAATATAGTTTACAAGTCTACATTTTACGCCCATAGACACACAAGCTCGCAACTACTGGGAGATCATAAAACGTAGGTAATACATCCGATAAAATTTCAATACGGTAACGTTCAAATAAAAAATAAGGCTACACATCAAACAAAGCGAAAGGCGAACACATTTCCCGCAGTGGCAACTGGCATCGCCATAACAAATATAATACATCAAGTCTCATCAGACGTCAGTGTTATCTGGCGATGGGATCGGCGGTCGCTTT
>PDGT01000012.1:6209366-6245988 GCA_003671415.1 Megathymus violae | reverse complement strand
CGCCTGTATTGAGTTACTACGGAATGTACAAAAAGTTGTTTCTAATTAGTATAATTAGGTGCATAGACGGGGTTTAGCGGTGGAAAAGTGCTAATGCTCAGGTCTTAGACTAGACTGAAAATGTGAGAGGTTCAATTAGACCAGTGCGTATAGGACTGCTCGCAAGAAGAAATTGTTGAAGTGTTATACACGAGACCATCTAGAGATCTTACATAGTTTATTTACTGCAATACATTCGTACGTTATGTAATTAGCCGTCTTTATATATACATATATGTAATTCTTTTGTGCGTGTGTATGTGATTGAGCTCCTCTTAAACGGCTGGACCCGTTTTGAAGGAAATTGTGTGATACGTGAATTAACATGGTTACATTGACAATTGGATCCAGTAGTAGGTGACGCTGAGATCGGGTTCTGTTTTTTTTTCTGCTGAACTCGTCATAGGAGGCACGCCAACGTTCGGCCAGAACAACGTCTGCCGGGTCCGCCAGTTAACTAAACGTTACTCTACAACTTATTTCCAATCTTTTTTTTATCCAGCAGTGGGACTTCTATTGATAACAATGATTGTTTTGCAAATCTCTGAATATTAACGAAACAATTTAATATAACGTCAGTTTTATATTCTCTAGTAGTTTTCTTGAGAATTCTACTTTAAAAAGTTAAATGAAAAACTAATTCCACAGGGAGACCGTGGGCGAAATTCGAATTCAATCTAATTCGTTCAAGTCACCAGGCTGGGCATTATACAGCTGTAGAGTTATATGAATGTTATACAAGGCGCGGAAATGCTGAGCAAACCTAAATACTAATGTTATAAAAAGTTTCTTGCTGTAAGTAGCAGTCTGAGTGCGGCAAAGCCTCCGCTACTTGCAAGGTTGCTTGCAATGATTTTAAATTCCAGTTCGGTGAAAATGCATTTTAATTCTTTTTAATGTTTTTCTGCTCATTTTATGCAGTTTTTTAAATAATTCGCATGGAGTATTTATTCTCGATTTATTAAGAACCAGCCCGTGCCTGTTTTGTTGGACTTAAAAAAATATATTTTATCATATGAACTGTATTTCAACATAATATTACTTGCATATACCTTCGAGGATTTACTTAATAAATGTGCTGCGTCAAACTCTGTTTTAACATTTTTTTAGGTTCTTCGAAATAAATGTGGAAATGGAACTAAAAATAGTGTTTTTATTTTCTTATATTAACATGCATATGTGTAGCAATGGTACTCACAGGAATATATTAATATGATTCTTCGTTAAAATAGTATTTTTTATTGAGTCAATTGGCATGTACGAAACGACAACTAACTCGTGCCGAGTAGATAGATATCCATCAAAATAGAATCCCTCTTCTGAAATTATTTTAAAATGCTAATAATAACGGTTTATTTCTCATGTCAGTCGATATCCTATCGGGTCCTTGTAGAGACCTTGTCTGTCACGCGAACGTTCGATTCTCGGCTGATGCAGATAAATAGATTTTTGAAACAGATTAATGTTTGTTTTTGGGTATTAGCTCCTTCCTCGTAATGTCTTAATTATGTAAGTATGTACATACTAATCAAAAGACAATAATCTGAACAAGGGGTAGTGTGTACTCGTATGTCAATAAGTTAATTTTTCGTCTACCATGACCAGTGTACACAAAACACATAACAGTCTTATACAAAATTACATGACTCATACCTAACACAAAGTCATGCAAACATATAACATTTTCCATTGCCATAAACTCCATCAAAGTAGCTGACTAAATGTACCTCAATGTTACAGAATGCTGAAAATAAGTAAAAATAAAAGTTAGCGGCTGTAAGTGGCAGCCTAAGCCTCAAAGGCCGCGCCGCATGCAAAGCAGTCCGCCGTGCAAAGTCTCTACTCAACTCTACCAAACGTTTTAAATTCTGCTCGACCAAAGATTTGGCTGTCGACATATTTGTTATTCTTGAAACTCTATCCGAAGCGACGTTGTTTTCTAACTATTTGATTGTAAATGGTTTAACTTTAATCTACTAGCGACTAGCTGCAGAGTGTGGAATTTTTGTACGTTATTATAGGGGCCTAGAGCGTATTGTACAACGCTGGCCAAGTGTGGATTGCTGGAGACATTAGTGGTCAATCTAAGTACTGGAAGCTCACAACTAGGGGTATCAATAGCCTACAAACAAGAAGACTAGCCATCTTACTAACTGACCATCGTTGCCCATGAACATTCGTAACACCAAAGGACTCATCGTGGCTTTGCCTGGTAAGGAAAGAGGGCCTCGATCATTATTAGCATTGCGACATTGCAACCGAAAGCCGTAAAATATCGTTTAGTTGATTATAGAAGGGGTAAGGTAGGTAAAATAATCATACCACAATGAACGACTACAGTTACGATTAAAATAGGTGTAGCGGTGCCCAACAACCGCCACCACCCCTACAACTACCAGGACTAGGCTCCATTGATCAGGAAGGTGCATCACAGGCACGGGACTTAAGGACGAATGGAGCCCTGTATGCCCCAAAAAAAACAGATGCGACTCCAGCCCTATAGTTGTCCGCTAATGGATAGTTTTGTAAGATTTTAACTGTTATAAAAGAATTTGTTACAGCAAGTGCCCGCAAATCACTGAAAAATTGCCAAACACCTTTCGCGAAGCTGCTAATAAATTTTAATTTGACTTTGAATTGTTTAATGTTTAGTTTGTCAATAAAGATACTGTTCTGAAAGGAAATTGGTTATCTTAAAGAGAATCATAGGGAACGATTACTCATTATAGTGGTCTTGTAAGTTGTGTGTATAATAATAAATGAATATTCGGTCACACACATCGAGAGTCTAGAAGAAGGACTACCCTATGCTGCGAGTAGTGTAGTCATGACATTAAAAGAAAATTATTGCCTGAGAACAAAGGTTTTATTCGTCACATAAGTATTTTTTTAGGTTTTCGAAAACGGGCCCTTTCCGCAGCCACAGTCGCGAGCAACTGAGCTATACGGTATCATCGGATTAGATACCTAGTGAAGGTTGGTACTCATGAGACCGATCAATGGATGTACACGGATCTTGTTTGTACGTGATGAATTGCTTGTGTTCCGAAATGCTGTACAAATTTCACATTAATGTTTGCCAACAACCAAAACCAACGAGCCGTAAGTCTTCGCTCCACCATTCTGCACCGAAATCCGACGTAAAGTCTGTAAGTTTTTCTCTGCTTTGATGAACGATACGATATTAGATTCAGCGTTTGTAAGTTCACTATTGAACACAGGCTTTCAGTAATTGGCGTCAATCTAAATCGCGCAGATACTACGTGAGCACATCAGTACATCTGGTCGATATATATTCCTTGTACGAAGATACAACTTCTAGTCTAGTAGCTCGTTAGCAGCCAATGCTTAAGAAAAATGCATCGTTTCCTACAATACAAAGTCTGTATCGTGGACGCTTCAAAATCCATTTCACCACACTAACCGTATTTCCATGAGTTCTAAAGATCGGATGTCTGCAGGCTTCGTTCGCACACCTCATTAGACCCCGCTTTGATTCAGCGCCGGTCGGATCGCAGGTGCTACTAATGCCCCGCTCTTTACTCAAACGAATAGATTTCCTAATCGAATCGCTCCTGCATTTATCTTAAAATAGCGTATTTTACCCGCGTTTGTGGGAAAACACTTTATTCGCTGTTTAAAGTGCATTTGAACTGTAACGGCTACGATTTGTTTGTGCGTTTTGAAAATATCATTATTACATTAGCTGGATTTGTAGATATTTATCCGATATTTATCATAACAACCGATATAGTCCCACTGCTGGGCTTATGTCTCCTTTTGCAATGAGAAAACTTCAGGCCATCGTCTGCCACGCAGTGCGGATTGGCTAACATTAGGTAAGCTGTTCGTAGACATTATTCTGTACTTTTTACTGGCTAGTATATTAAGTGAATAAAAATAATTTGTAAAATACAGTAAGAACTTATCACAATTTGACCACAGCACCACCCATCAGATCCTGTCATTAATATATGGATTTGAGTTTGAGGAAAATAAATATTTTATAATATGACTACACAATCAAACGGGACTGTCCAATAATGTTGATTAATGACTTAAAAAAGTATAAAGAGTTTGATCAGTGTGTAGATATGGTCCTTTACAAGATATCCGCAGTTACATAAACTGAAAATCATATTTTAGAAAGTATTTTAAGTAAAGGATTAACGTTTATAGCATTTAAAACCAACATATATGATTCCAAAATATAACTAAAGCTGTAAATTATTATTTATTAATTTTTTTGGTGTAATAGTTCCATGATTATTTTTTTCGAACACTACTAAATTAAAGGAAAATACTATGGATGAAATTAACATTCGAAGTATTCTTTTTAATTACATATTTTGTTTTTTTTATTATCTATCCGAATATTCAATTAAAGTTAGACAAAAATTTAAAACTTTTTGCAGTGAATGCTCTTTTACAAATTATGTCATGCAGTCAATCAATGTGGAATGCATTACTTTACAAGTTGACATGAACATTACAAACTAATATGAATTTTACAGAATGATATAAACTTTACAGGATATCATTGTAGACCCTATAGTTTTTTTAATAAAGCAAATGATAAAATTGGAACTAATAAATAAATAAATATTTTTTTCTATTCATAATTATTTTATCAAATCTTGATCTTAGTGGAATACAAATTCGTTCAGTATAATCATCGACTTCACAAACTGGAGCAACACGGCACACTATGCTCCAAACCTTAATTTAAAACCAACAAATATAAAAAAGGGGTACACACATTTGACCGTTATTTTGTATCTCTGCATTTAAATGACATCAAAGTGCGCGGTGCATGCGTCTCGAATAGCGTAACACAAAACATATACTTATTTCCCCTACTCTACTACTCTTACGCGTTTAAGTTGCAAACGTCAAAGGAGCTCTTCCTTTTCACTGCATAAAAAATAAAAACAGGAGCAGCTCTTTCAGTCCGTACTTACATAATTAACAGTGATGTGACGCTCAGAGTTTTAGCCAACGAATGCAGCGCTTAGTGGGTTCTTTGAATCGTCGAGTGTCATACGTTCCGTTTGATGTTCTGCTTTTATTTAATACAATATACACGAAAATAACCACGCGTTTAAATTTCGAAACCCTAGGCATTCAATGCTGCATCCCTGCGTCGTGGCTGACAATCCGACCTCCAATTATTTTTTATTTAAACTCTGCGGCATGAACCGGCGCAGTCACGACCGAGTGTTTTTGTAGTGAAACTTTCTTTTAATTCTAATATCTATTGCTATATGTTGCAGTTTTGAAACCGTAAGTACTCCATTCTGTAGCGGTTTATGAAGCTTGAGCCCTTGATTGTCTGTCCTATTATGTTATGCGTGAGGAAATAAAATCTATTTTTAAGGTTCCGTATATGAGATGAAAAAATGTGACCGGGCTTGGAGGTGTCTTTTTATCTGTCAAAGAAAATTTCCTCCGGAACTACTAGATGGTGAAGTTGAAACTTAGTAATTCATTGACAGATTGATAGATTTCACACTCACGTTCCAAGTTCACAACATAGTAGAAAACTTTCCGGCAAATTTACTTATGATGTTGTTCTTCACCGAAGACTTAGTTCCTATGAAATCAACACAGTCATATATGATCTAAAATCGGAGACGATCGTCAAGTTCCAGACCGGTTAACTGGGGTTTTGAATTCAAAAATTTTGAAGTCTAACATTCCTTATAGCCCGTAACTATTAAAAAAAGGTTTAAAAAACGAATAATACCTACAATCGAACAAGTATTTTAATGAGTTAAAAAGAAAATAGCGAATAATACCCACCGGCCGGAGCGCCTCTTCATAAAATAAAACATCTATTATGAAACAGTTTCGTTAATTGCCATTCGGATTCGCGCCAGAAATGGTATGATTCACTAAGTAATAATTTCGGTACACCTAACACGGTTGATGTGGACTTAATAGAAATTAATTAGGACACAGATCTAGCCGTCCATCTTATTTGTATGGCCAGCAAAAAGCGGCAGCTAACGATTTGTTACGTCCATTCAAAAGTTACGACCACCGCCAGCAACATCAACGGAATATATAAAAAATACCATTTCCACGTTATGTTGATAATAGTTATAGAATAAAATATTCTTGTTACATATTTGTTATTTTCTTTTATGTTTTTATTCAAAATATTTAAAAAACAACATTTTATAATTGTAAAGAGAGAGTGCAAATTTTGTGAGTTAGTATGTTTGCTAGGGGTAATCTATTGACAATTTGATAAATTAATTTACCATTTGAAAGGTAGATTATTTCGGATAAACATACACGATAAATGTGAATCATTAAACACAGACGAAATCAATAATAATTTATTTTATCAATAATAAGTAATTATAACTGTACAGTGCAGTTCTGTACAGTACTGTTGAATTGTATATTAAAAATACCGTAATATGGATTTACAGATTAAATTATTTATCATATAAATTAATCTGTTTTGGAACATAATTATAAGTGTCATTTATAGAGGCGACTTAAGGCATATAAATTTATTACTATTATAATGTTAATGCAGGTTACTCTGTCTTTGTATACTTCGTAATACATAATAATTTGTTATATAAAAGTAGATACACATTGAGTTAAACAAAATTCTGGTGTGTAAAAAAAGATAAAATATGCCTACTGTTTTTATATATTGCACTACTTTATCGTTTGGTTCATCTCCATTATACAGCTTTCATTAAGTTTTACAGTTCTGTTGTAAATAAGGCAAGAGTTCATATACTTTTTATAATAACTTTATCTAAAGTTTATCTAGCCGCACAAAAACTATCTATTAAAGCTTATACTACTATATATAATATATACTACTAAATATATATATTACTACTATATATAAGGGAATATGTATGTTTAAAATGTACATGTATAATTTTTGTATTTTTCACAATATACTTATATTAACATATTATGGTAAATAACTATTTCAAGCACAGAAAATTCAACATTTATTTTCAATTAAATTTCTAAACTGCGATATTGTTTGGATCTTTTAAACGCCGCCATTTTGGCGCGCTTCGTGGTGACGTCAGCGTACGCAACAAGACTGTTTATATTTAGTGCGAAATAATATTTCATTTTTAAGTCTAGGGAAAAATATCAAACTATTTTGTAAATAATTTCTTGTACCTGTATGCAAAAGATTGATAAAAAATGCTTCTAATAATATTTTGTTCACAACTCGACAACGACAAAAAAATATTTAATTAAGTAAGTTACTAATGCAATATGATAACTCTTTAAACCAACCCCTAATTATAGATCACGCAGTCCTTTCTTGATATGAAGTCGCGGACACTGACGTCATGTTTGTCTAAAAAATGGCGTTACGTTTTGTTATTTTAAATATCCCTCGCTTTTTTCCACTTTTAATTTAATATTGTACATTTTAAACCTTTCTAAAAGAATTATATAATAAGTGGTCAACCAATAAAAACTATATACAATATCCCTATTGGTACTGCTATACAGTTGTTTGCGTATATCATGATATGATTACTGCAGATTAAAATGTATTGTGTGTGTGAAAAGTTTAGTAACATGGGAAATGTTATATTATGCAACACCTACTTAGGAATTTACATATGAAATTGTTAATTGATAAAGGTCAGTGTGAACATATATTTTTATTACAAAATTACAAATAATCTTAATTGTTCTTAATTTTCTCCTAGTCTTTGTAGAATGCGTGTAACTTCATTATTCTTCTTTATAGTATTAATAATAATAATGAAGTTTTTAAACTATAATTCGTTTAAGAAAATTATAGACTGAGTGATCACTGTTATAAGATTCTTAATTTAAAACTGACAGTTTAGAAGTTTACGTTAGTATCTGACTATTCTGCTGTCTGTACATTTAATTCTCTGCCGTAAACATCTGTACACAGGTTGTCGGCGCGATAAATCAATCCGTTACCATTGTGGCATATTGAATACGATCTTCGATTCACCGTCCACTACCACGGCCGCACGCACTACGCGTTGGTCGATGTAATGAAATTTTGAACTGTACTTTTTAAATAATTCCGGACCCGAATTTCTCATTTTAAATTTTAGGTTAATGTAATTAAGTTTTAAATTTTGGTCCAGTTTACATGGTAAATTATAAATTTATAGACTTCCAACTTGGACAAATATACAAAGGTCCTCTTAACTGATTGTAGATACTAATTAATAATGATAATTTTATATTAATTTATATTTTAACAGCATAAAAGCTTATACAGTGACTATATCAATATAATAATAATACCAGTACTAAGGAATGACATGCATAATTAATTTTAAATTTTACAAATAACTTCGCTATAAAATTATCTTGACCTGATGATATAACTTTTACTTAATCAAAGAAAAAAGTATGCTCTTCTTCATGTATAGGTAATTTTAGATAGTGATTGCCTTCATGTCTTCGCCGAGACGCATTTTTGTTACATTATAACAATTGAAGAATAACAAAATTGATATTATAAATATTAACGAGTATTTTTTTTTTATTTTCGCATAATATTACAAATAATTTTAAATACATATGGTTGGAACTTTATGCTTAAAAACAAATTATATTTCAAATTATAGCCAATGAATATATTAATATAGTGACGAAAAATTAAAAAATGACACTATAAAGACAATGGGTTTAAATGGACACGTTTCTGACAGAAAAATAAAGGACATAAGAGCGATACATCGAAAGCTTTTTACTTTTAAAAAAGACTGTATCTTAATCCTTATTGAGCCTCATCGTCGGCGCGGATGTCGGCTATTGAGACCTGGAGGTGTTATTTTGAGCCCATCGGGATTATATTATTTTTGTCTCAAAAAAATTTAGGTATCGTAACACTGGGAGTTGTATCAAGTTAAGAAGATTAAAAGCATTTTATATTTAGTTTTTGAGAGGGTTAAATGCCTACTTTTTAAAATATCTCTCTATAATATCATATTCTTTATCATCTTCATCATTACAATCCATAACTAGAAGCTTAAGAACATAATCTATACTATTTGATTCCTTTATGACGTTTTTCTTTGTAGAACTAAGTGATAATTAATATTCAATATATTTGCACACTTTATTTTCTAGTCTAAAAGTAAGATTAGCTCTATGACTTGTGTCAGTCTTATACTAAAATATAAAAGCACGCTTACACAAAGTGCTACATTAGGATTTCTTGTATCTCAGACACAATATCACTAACGACTCATACAGTAGGTACAGACATTCATCTATTACATATACTATGCCTACCTCGTCAGGGATCGAACTCGGAACTTGAAATATTTGAAAACTTTGTGTACTATTTTAACTGGCTGCAAAAAACGTTTTTAGATTAAATATGTTTGTTATTAGAACTATAAAAGATGCATTTGATTTATAAGCAAGAACTTAAAGCTAGTTACATCTTTTTTTAATAAATTCGTTACAAAATAATACACGATGAAATAAGATATTACAGCTAATAATATATTTTTTCTTGGTTTGTTTCTCTATTTTTGTATTGACATATTTTGATGTAAAACACAAAATTATCATGTCAAAAATCTGGTTGCATTAACAAAAATCATTTAGACAAATTTTACACTCGAAATCTACAATGAAAATGGTGTTTCTTTTTCTACACCACCGAGGGACCATTAAGCAAGCCGAATCGCTTAGCACCGTGTAACGACACCATGAGAACTTGCAAAATTGTCAATGGTTATGTCGTTCTTTCAAAAAATATGTCATTAATACGCGAAAAAAATTGTCACACTCGAGAGGCACCCCCGGGAGTTGTTACATAATAGAGTTGTCAACACTTGAATACTGGCTTTTGAAGTATAAATAATAGAGCGCTGTTGTTCGCTGCGATACATTTGCTACTTTGTCGGCGCGCCTGAATTGATTTTACATTCGATTTATTGATTTCACGATGGCATTTTGTCAAAAATATGTTTGTCGGAATGCGTGTACATGTCGTTATTTGACTTTTTTGTCAAAATGCATTTAATTTTATTTGTTGTACATTTTAATGCCCAATATTTTATTAGAAAATGCTGATTTACGACATATTATCTATTTTATGTTGTATTGGACTTAAGACGCTCTTCTCTAACAAGCGAATGTTACATGTTTATCAAAATTAAGATCAAGTAATTGTTATATGCTTTGTGCCTCATAATTTTCTTAGCATTTGACATAAATTACAACAATAATAATAACTTTTATCGACAATGTTACAAGTTCGAATTATTACATCTAATTAACACATTTAACTTTATATTTGGTTTTCTAATTGAACGGTGGTTTTTTACCATAAATGATAGTCGACTGTTGATAAATGTCTCATTTTCAAATTACTGTAATATTTATTTGATGTCTTTTATGCTTTTCCACCACACGTGATTTTTATGCAAATTGAAATATGTATAGGTATACCTAAGACAATACGATTGCGACATTTTATTCTCCAATGTATTACAATGGCTTTTATGACAAAAATATGTCTTTTTTAAGTTGTTGCTTAAATGTACATATCTGATTTTGTATTGCGATGTAACTAATTACTGCTTAATAAATACATCAATTGATAACTACTTTTTAAATTTATTAATAAACGTAAGTGTTGTTTTTTTTTTCTACAATTTACTCTTTGAAATTAATATTTATGCAATTTACGAATTTTTCAGTTTTGCGGCACATATCGAATTTGTTGGCGTGCACATAAAATGGTGGAGTTTGCTAGCCCTGTTTTATTTGGTTCTATTTCTAATTACGCAATACTAAGTCATTACATAACTGAGATTATTGAAATAAATTTTTAACGCTATTAAATATTATTTTTTTACTGTTCCCATAAAACGAATTGATCATATTGTTATTTAAAAATCTAGAAATAATGACACATGTAATGTACGTGATCATAACGCATAATTATTCTACTGCTGAACAAAGGTCAGTGCTAGCAATGAATGAACTTTAGGCCATCGTAGGCCATTGCCGTTACCAAAATCACGCTGTCCGAGTGCAGACTGATGAGCTTTACGAATTTTTGAAATCAAATCAATATTTCTAATATTGACATCATTTCAAAAATTAGAGTTTCATGCAGAGTTGGAACTTTTACGTAAGTTTTCTTCATCGTAGAAAATAAATTAATTTTTACTACACATATAATTAAAAAACTATAGAGTGTGTAAGATTATAACTCAGATCTCCAGTAATAACTCAAATCTCCGGTATAGCGTCTAAGGTTCTAACCAGTACTCTGTCACTGATACCATGACCATCACAGGTAACTACTCATATTTATCACTTTAAGCATATTTGACGTGAAACGGGCGGTTTTTCTCAATCATCCTATTTATTTCAAGAGCAACATTCGTTAAAAAAGCTGATATAGCAACCGGTCGACATTTGCACGACGGTCGTCCCACGTCACTGTCACCCATTGTCCGCTGGTATAGGTTACCACAAGAATTATTTTCCGCTCACAATACACTTGGAGATCTCTATTTAACGAAATTACAAATTATCGGACGTTCAACCGTACAATGAAAACCATGGTACCTTCGGCGCAGATCAAAGCTTTAACCGCTACGTTTTGTGTACGATAAATATCTATAGATGAATAAAAAGCGTATTTGTTGGGAAGTAAAATTGAATAATTGTTAAATTTTTTACTAAAATTTAAAATATTATCGTTGTGATTGATTTTAAACTTGACTCATAGTGAATTGTACTTTACTGGGCTAAAGATACTCACGTTTCTGGTTTCATGACTGTCTAATGTCAGTTATTCAATCACCCTGTTTCCATGCCCATTGAGTTAAGCCATGACCACAAATTTATATTTTTAAAGGAATATTTTATTAGTCGTTCCTTCCAATGCTTTTTATTAATTAAATAAAACATAAGTTAATAAAAAAAAAATATAAAAAAATAAAGAATTTTTTATTTAAAAAATATCTTACTACTACAGTAGTTGACATTAATTGATTTTACAATATACAATTATATAATTACAGCAAATAGATAATAATTTGCGTCAATTTTTACTTTTGCATTTTTTTCATTTAATCATGAAGGATTTAGATAAGTAATAATTCTTTATATGTGTGTACCTAATGCTGTTTTACATTCATATAGATATTTGATTCCACACATTTCAAGATGTGTCAATCAAATCATGAAATAATTTGAATACACAGTTGTTTAATCAAAACAGAATTATTACCTATAATAATTAATTAGTAATTATTGATATTAATTCTATAAAAATTATATCAATGTAAATACAATTTATGTATTTTTTTTCTTTCTAAAAATTAATTTTTAAATTACTATGAAAGTTTTATGAAAAACATATAAGTAAAAATCCATTTTGTTAAATGGGTTTTTTACATTTCGGTATTTATGTTTTGCATGTATGATGAGATTTTTGTGTAATTATTTTTCATTTTATACTTCACATCTTTATAGTACCTATTTAGATTCTACAAGGTAATGTATATACACATATATACAATAAGTATGCCAGGAACATAAATGTCAATGATACTTTTAGTAATTTTAATTTGTAATTATTTTTAAATGGTATTTTTTGATACAAAATATATAATGACTTTTTAAAATACCTTATTAATATACTCTAGAACAACAAATTAATTTATTAACTATAACAAAATCGCAATTTTTTATTGTAACGAAGACAAAATAACTATCGCATTACAAATTTTAAGTTACAAAAAAGTTAACAATACACCCAAATGTTTACTATTACAAATTATCTTCAACAATGGATGCGGGATAGAGCGATTCTATTACACTTAAGAAATTCCTTATGAATTTGGGCCAAACAAAAATATCAAATTACCCCCTAGGGTGGTTTCAACACACTCAGCAGGTACTTTATTTATAATAAATATTTATTTTGATACTATTAACCGCACCTAAAATAATTATTACGCGTTCATATCAGACATTTTATAAATTGTCATGTTGACCTCATATGTTGAAATTTTTCCGATTTTTCACTTTAGTCACAAACACTGTAGGAAACTTAGTGAAGGTTTTTTTGAGATTATCGCGTTCAAACACACAGATAGAGACTGTTTCATATTGATTAAATTTTTTTTATATTAATAAAGTATTAACATTATTATAAGGTTTTAAAAACCGATAAATCTATGTAACATTGGCTATTACATTAGTTATTATGTTCAACAATTCAATGTTAAGTAAAATTTTGTTGTATTTTTTGATCACTGCAATATTAACGTAGAGCCAATGTAAAGTTATAAACAAAAACTAATATCATTAAACAATGTCAATAACATTGTTATAAATATTTATTGTTATTATAACCGACAGTATGCCATAACTTTTCAGTCTAATTCACAAATTATAAACTGTAAACACAAGAGCTTTAACGGAGCTATGACAAACAATTCTGATTACTACTGCCCATACTAAACACAATTTTTGTGTTTGTTGAAACCTAACAAACACTGCGCTTTATCGATTTATCAAAAATGTAGAATTTGACAGATGGCAGAGTTTTAGTGGAATAATTATATGAATAATTTAAATATTAACAGTAAGTAGTAGTACTGTGTAGTTGGGTGGGGAGACTAAGTCTAAGTCATTGTTGTGGAAACGTGGACGTACCTAGGTAGCGGCGCGTCGGCATGAACACAGTCGGAACTCACTATCAGTCCACACAACACTAAACATTCACACAGTCCGAACCGGAACCGGTGACCCGTCGCGAGCCGGAATTCTTTAATTTGACAAGTTCTAAACCGATGGTCAGTGTAGCGCGTAATCATCGAATGGTCTAAGTATTTGAGGCGTTGGGAAGCTGCGAACCGTTCGGTCGTCACGGCTCGCTTGCGACTGGCCGAGCCATCTGATTCCAAGTCAGCCGTGTGAGCATCGGAGGGGCGGGGCTTAGAGGGGCCGTGTGCTCACTCACCCTAGGGTGGATGCCGCACACTACTACAGCTTCACACACATAACCGCTCACGCCTACTAACGCGAGCGTTCCAGCACTCGCGAAGCATGCTGTATGACTTCGCCACTTGTATTCGAATTTCGAATTCCGAATTTGATAAATCGAAAACTCACACGGATGCACTCACGCCCACAACGTGCTAGTGACGTGCTTTCGCGAAGCATGCTGTATGACTGCAGTTATATTCGAATTTCGATTTCCGAATTTGATAGATCGCGTCCATTTCGTTTTGAATATCGAATTCAAACAACATTTTCGAATGAAGAACGCTTAGCAATTGTTTTTCATTTTTTAATATACTTCGATAAAGTTTGCAGGTTTATTCAGTTAAGTTTAATACCTAATATATATTTTTCCATAAATTTCCGATTCTAAAATGTCGATAGAATATGAAGTAATAAGTATGAGTATTACAACCTTAATAATTGCAGATATTTATGTAATTTAAATAGTGAATCAGTTCAAAATATATAACAAAAATCTATGGGTGGTTAGATTATTAAGATTAATAAATAATTGTTAACCCTTCAAACTTTATAAAATTTTACATAATTAATCATTTATATAATTAAATCTTATCTGTCGATTATTTTTTGCTAAAGTATGTTTATTTTTATATGTTGTAAGATTTAACGTTAAAATTACTTTTCAGTTTATTTAACTTGTCTTTAAACTTGATACAGTAAGATATTGCATTGCCCCGAATTTCCGATGTTTTCATTACAAAGTCAGTGAAGATTTCATTGCGCTCATATTATTTGACCTCTTAACAGAGTCTTTTCGCAGACCATAATACAAATCGGTTTTACCGAGTTGGAATTCAACGAATTTTTATAACTCCCTACATCTACATTTTGGTTGTACAAAAAGACGAAAAATACCATTACGATCTGCCATAAATTGTGAATTATCGTCTGTATATCATTATCGATCCATCTCAGCTTCATAGAGGAAGGTGATGGAATAGAAAATCCATAGGTGTATGAATTTTTCCGACGTAATAACAAATCCATAGATATATGAGTTTTTCCGATGTAATAAAAAAAACCATAAACATATGATTTTTTCAGATGTAATCCGTATTTATTTCCTCAGATCGGCCAAATTACACAAAAGATTCATAAATTTAATTATCGTGATTAGTCAAAATGACACTTTATATTTAATGATTACAACTCAAGTTACTGGGCTCTCATCTACGTTCACAGTGCGAAAGGTCAAGATATAAATCTCTTTAGGTAAGCTAATATTAAATGCCGTCAAATGAGTATACTAGATACTCGATGGATACTGGTCACAGCCACCTATCACATCGTCATGTGACGTCACTGTCGTCATTAGTCAAAAAGAAAGCGTCGAGCTTGTTTGTAAACAAGCTTTCCAACATTGCAACCGAATTACGTCTAAAAACATTTTCAAGGTTGAATTGAACTTTGAAATATTGGTATATAAAACTTGTATATAAAGATATAAAGTGTGTTAAAATTTAATGTTTAAGTTGTAGAAAATCTTGCAGTTTTTAATGAACGGAAAACAGTGAATTTAATATTTTTCTTTTTTTTAATCTATACTATATTAATAAATAAAATTGGAGTGTCTGTTTGTAATATTAAAATAACCGCTTTATAACTACATGCATATGAATGTATATACGGTACATATACCAAAATAACATTTTTTACAATTTTTGTCTGTCTGTCTGTCTATTTACTCCGGCTAATTTCTGAAACGGCTGGACCGATTTTGACGGGACTTTCACTGGCAGGTAGCTGATGTAATAAGGAGTAGCTTAAGCTAATTTTGTTTCTACTAAATAACTTTTTTGTTAAATTCCACGCGGACGAAGTCGCGGGCACAGCTAGTAATTAATATAAATATAATGGCAGTAGATATAACTAACCATTTTTCACAAAAAAAAAAATGCAATCTTATTCCGCAATTAATTATTATACCTTTCATGACTTCGTGTAAACAATTTTTTCTGCTATTGACAATTTTGAAGGTAACAGCGAACTGCCAGCAGCTCCACGGCCAGTGGTCGTCAACCAAAAGATATTATTATGTCTGGCGTAAAAATTTTAGGGTCTTTTCTGCTGAACCGGCAAATCCTTAACGTGGTCGACATAAACGTTTGAACGAGGGCAGTAAACCGCCTTAGCTATACTTTACGACTTTCTTCGTCATATACGGACAGGTCCTCGCATTGAGAAGTCTTGATATGTGTGGGTACTTACATCCACGCTATGTTGTACGTGTGACGGGGAATGGCAGACAGCCTTGTGGCTTGCATGTTGGTCACCCGCCCAGAAAACTCGAATTGGATTCCTGCACGCATCTCTCATTGTTCAAATCTTTTGCATATTACATAATATTAATTAATCACTCATTTGCTCCGATGATCAAAAATGCATCTAGATATCTGAGAGATTCAAATTAAGTTCTGGAAAGTGTGCGATGTCTGCCAAATTCCGCTTAGCCATTTTTGTGATACGGCTTAATGCCACACATTGTGAGATCGGACCCGAGCCTTACAGTGGGACAGCGGGATATGGAAAACATGTAGTACCTAATACTTAAATTCACAGACGATAATTTTAAATGTGTGATAAATATTTGTAACCAATATTAAAATTATGTAAAATTAAAACGGTGTAAAATGAATCAGCAATAATAGCAACGAATAACATCGACAACAATACAAATAACACGCTGTATCAAACGAAATCACGACAGCGAAACAAGTTGTATCACAGACAATTAATTTTCGACAACTCTAATCATAACGGCCGCGCGCCAAAACGCATAACCTAAAATCAACAAAAACCGATCACAATGCTCGCCACGCGGCGATCGTCACGCCGCTCGCTCGCTCAATGACTTAGCCCTAAATTATACAGAGCTAATTTCACGGTTGCTCTTAGTTATTGTGCGAGCCGGCGATACCGTGTCACGGTATTCGACGCGGCTGGTTAGTCCGCTTTGATTGAGACCTTACTTTTTTCCCATTTCGCAAACGCTGAAATGCAACTTCGGGTCGAAAAGTTTGCGTTTCCACAACACCGCCAAATTGTTTGCACAATGCGTTCGGATACAAAACGTCGGAGCGCTAATTTCAATTTTTCGACTCGAATTAATTCAACCATCAAATCTAAGCTTTTCACAATGAAAGCGGGTGATTTACTAAAAAATAAATAATGCTTTTCTCGTATAAAGAAAGTGTTTGTCTAAGAACAATGTAGTGAACCACAGCGGGACATCTAGATACGCGGGGCCGGGTATTTTCTTAAGATTTTTTTATTTGCACTTATGCCTTCGTTGAATAGAGTCGGATCCTTAATTTACGCATCGCTAGATTTATTCTGTAGTTTCGCATTTGTAAGGGATTGTTCTTGGAGCGCGTTTTGTAACATTGCGTAGAGCTCTGGCTATTGTGCAAGAATTTTATTCGGTCTCAAAAGAACTTTGTTATACAGACTTCATTATTGGCCTCTGTTGTTGGACTTTGATCATTACTGGAATATTCAATGCAAGCTTACATAACAGTATCCAAACACTACGTCAACAAATACCTAGATTGCTGTTTTCTAATTGAAGATTGAAGCCAGATTTACGTTAAGTATTTCTATTGTTCAGCCAAAGACATTAACTGTTTGTTTAATATGTATAATTATAACTTTATCTCTAATGCGAATCTGTTTATAAATATGTATGTATGTATGTTTAAATTGTACACCTACGATACGATATGATATATTGCAATTAATTAAAATGTACTTTGTTTAGTTCAAACGTAGACTATAACCTCCTATAATATGTGTAATTTATTCTATTTTCAAAAATTTTAACATTTCTTTTTTAATTATAATAAGGCAAAGAGCGCGTAATTAATCATCCTGATACTTTACAAAGATTCTTCTTCTTAGATGATACCAGTTCCTAATAGTAGGAAGTACTGCAGCCAATAACCATTATATTAAAAAAAAAATAATAATAAACTAAAGGCTCTTTTATACGGATAAATTACAAATAGGACAGATTGATTAAGCTCAAAGTTCGCTCCTTGCGAAAACCCAACACAGTTTGGTATTTTCGTACGCGCAGTGATCTTACCCTTCCACAGCTGCGCCTTACACGCATCACTGGCACCTCACAGCATCCCGCTCTAAGTAACGAATGCTTTGTGCATGCCGATAGATTAGACCGGCTCATGTTACCGGCGGCGGCGATTCACGTGGTTTCTATGTTATGTAATATACAAATAATATTTCAGAAACATTTATTATAATTTTGATATTGCCTTATAAGTTGAGAAAATTTTATACAAAAAAATTTATTTCAAAAAAATGCTACCATACATTAGGTTATATGAGTTTGGTAAGCAAATTATATCAAAAATTTAATCTATAAAAATAATTTCAAATAGCACTAAAATATTGATTTTTGATACTAGAGATTCATATTATAATTTGTAAGTTATTAACAAATAGCTATATCTGCTTTACTTCTGTTGGTATTATATGATAAAAGATATAATAATTACTGTATCTAATATTCTGGAAACCGGTCTGCCAGATGCTGATCACAAATATTACTCGTTGTGAGGACGGAAACAAAATTCCTTATTAATTTACTTTTGAAACCTGATCACTATATTATTTTGGCAGTGTTCACATGTATCACCGAACACGATTTACAGGATTTAAAGATATTTTTTTTTTCACCAAAAATATCTGAATAATACAAATTGCAATGAAGATACTTACAGTTCTCACTTACTAGTTATCTCTTTTTCTTTATATTTTCTCATGTAACTAATCGGTAAACGAGCACACGAGTCGACCATGGACGTCAGCACCGACGCATTGCCGACCGAAACAAAGTTTTATTACTGACTCTCTGACGCTGCGATGATAACACACGTGAAACATTTCATTTTCTAGAAAAAGATCATCTGCTGTACCGTAACTTTAATTTTTTTTATATCTTATTAATACACAAAAAAAACTATTTGCGAGCTTAACCGATAACTTACATTATTTACAACGTTAACATTTCAGTAACAATCGCTTATATCTGGAACCTTACGTACCACATTAAAAAAGGATGAGAATTCTTTTCATCGATACGTTACAGATTAGGTCGACGCGGCCAATTTGATGTGCGGTATCTTCCGCAACCCGCCGCTTTTTGTGCGGTATTGACTTACGTCGCTTTTGCAATAGATACACTCACGCGTTTTAATAAACTTTAAAATTAGTCTCTCTGATATAGTATCCTTTATCTATTCCTGTAACCTGTTTTTCTAGATAAACGGAATTGATAAACAATATATAATCTCGCTTTAATCTGATCTTTTAGCTTGATTATGCAGTTTCTTGTTTCAGTAGGCTTCAGATTGACATTTTTTATATTATGTATTTAATGTATATAACAAATTTTCCGAGAAATTGCTTGAACTGCATTAGAAAGTGAATCGTATTCTTAGTATAGTGGATCAAAAGAAAAACAGAACCGCCGTATTAATTGTGGAAGACGTTATCCTGAGGAAAGGTCGTTAGAATAATAAGGAAAGAAATTAAATATATATATATTTTTTTTTATTTTTGAGTTCAAATAAATCGTGAGTTTCTCTGGTACAAAAAAAAATTCTTCTTTGAAGTTTCTTGCAGATTCTTCTATCAGGCCAGCTCATGGGAGGAACTTTCTGAAATGTTTGCATAGATTTTTAATCGATATTTTTTGTAAATGATTTAGATTTACAATCAGAACCAGTAATAACTGCGACCCGGTTCCATGACATTGCTTTTTTTAAATTTTTTGACGAAACGTTCTTCAAGACTACGTCTGCCAAGTCCGCAGGAAAATATCTTTTCCATTTCCATATATGTAAATGTATTAATATATTTTTTCCTATCATACTAATGTAGATCATAATTTATGTCTCAAGCTTTAAAAACAGTAACCGTTTAAACTCGCGATAATAATATGCAAAATAATGATTAATTCATGATTTTAGGTATATGGTCCATCATTATATTTATAAGTAGAACAAAAACAATGATTATAATATTCAAGTTTAATGATATGTACCCTTTCCATAGAGCAATGAATTTGTAAACAAAGAACGCTGAATGAGTAATCGTGTTGCATCTGTTGTAATCGAAGGGGAATATTAACGTTGAGTATTCCAAAAAACGGCGCCAAAACAATTATTTATCCCGTCTTTTTAAGTAACTAAATATTTTTATATACATCACACAGTTTGAAAATGTGATAGGACAATTGACTAGCATTATACGTTTACGAAGATTCATATGAAGCACAGATAAGAAAACCCTTTGGCTTGACTCCACAGACTATTGCAAATGTTTGGTATTTTAATTATAATATATGTATAAAAGAAATCCATCAAAATGAATATAGTTACTATGTTCTTCTATTTACTGTACCTAGATACAATCTTTATAAATTAAATCGACTTTATATTTGTTGGAGATCATAGACATTCTGAATAAATTACGGCCATTTTTATAGTTTGTGAACTGAGTAATTTGATCTTGTATGGTCATATTCATGCAATATAATTGTTTTGTCAAATCCACGATTCATAGTTATACTACAAGCCAATAGATGGCGTTGAAGTAAAGTTAAAATAAGTTCTGTATTCAAATATACACATAATATAATATGTAATAGATAGGTGATATAAACTATATTTATAAACACAGAAACGTGATACGAGTGTTGCTTACAATGAAAACGTAACACGTTACGAAGCCCTATATTGTGTTTCTTTAAGGTATTTACAGTGATTTTAAAGGCATTAGTGTTGTAAAGGTTGTAAACAGTTTAGATACCTATATATATTAGGTGTGAATCAATGATACGCCCTTGTGATTAATTTTAAGTACACTAATATTAGCTGTTTTAAAAGATGTCTAGAGGACATTGTTTCGCCACTTTTGTTCACATTCATATTACTAAAGATTTTTTACCAAATGGTTGAAGAAATATAAATTAACCGCATAAGAGTCGGTGATGCCTTCGTGAAAAAAGGAATTAGAATTTGTTTTTTTTTTTAATAAAGCTCGACGTCTAAATTAAATGAACTTTTTAAAATGTATTTACAACGTTTTAAAATACTTCATATCTGATAATGGTCCAGTTCCCGTGGAATAGGGCATAAACGTTAATGCATAAATTCTGCTAAGTAAATAATATTTTTAGAAGGCAACTGAAAAAAGTAAGCATAGTTTCAAATTCAAAATGATTTAATCATTTAGGTATTCTGTAAATACTACTTACCTTTGCACGTATTTTTTGCTTGTACTACCGTTTCGAATATATGCTCCATCATTGATGTGTGAGTGTGTGAGCATCTAATAAACACGAAAATAAAAGAAGGCACGATCTCGTAGGCCAGTTGATGTGAGTGTGCTTGTTAAAATACAGGTGCCGAGTTCAATTTTCAACCACCATAACCGTTTATGTGACAAATAAATATTGCTTCTCGCGTCATGGATGTTTTGATATACTCTGTGCGTTTTCATTCCACACGCAACACAATGAGTCGGAGTGTGGACGTGTTACCTGCAGTAGGTGTATATTTACGAAAAACATGTAATTAAAAAAAATATCAAAGTCAATTTCTACTTTTATTAAATAATAACAATTAATATAAATATTTATATACATTTATATCCTGCTAAATATCTTATATAAAAGATGTTTTTTCTCCCATATAAAACTAAGAATCATTAATTAATGAGTAGATAATTATTGTTCCTTATGCCATCTATGCACCAATATTGATAATAAAATTAATGCACTAGTTTCACGAACAAATATTGTAATTCCAGTCGTGCCAACATGTGTCGCCATGAAAACTTATAATAAATTAATTAATGTAATTTAATTTAGAATTAATATTAAAAAAAACGGTATTAACATCAAGTGTAATCCACTACCAGTTAAAAAAAATGTATTTGAACTTGAATGGATAAATATAAAGTACTTTATTATCGGTTGAAATTGATCAAAATATATAAATATACGTAGATTGTAAGCTAATAGCAGGAATTTAAAAAATGGACACTCATTTTATAAATTTTAAGCAACTTAACCATTTTTATTTAATAATTCATTGATAATTTACGGGATATTTTTTTTGGTACACAATAAAATTACAAGAAAAAAAATATGTATGAAAAGATTGTTTAAGAGCATTACTTATTCCTAATCAGAAATTTCTTCGAGTAGACGTAGGAATGGACAGTTAATGGGAGAGAACCAATTCAGGGTGTACACTGTACTATATTACAATGCATAAGTAACTATATATAAAATATATAAATAAATATATAATTTAAAACATCAAACATATTTACCATTTCATATTAAAGTCTCTACAAATGAAGTTCAACTAAGTTTTTCGTAATCGAAATCGAATTTGAAATTCGAATTCCAGGAGGGAAAATTTCGCATTTGCGTCTGTATGTAATAAATAACATGATTTTTGCATCAGCCGGAAAACAAGCAGACGATTGAACCATGGTATGCCATCAACACAACCAAATCACGTCAAAGAAGAAAGCGGTCAGCCTGCTAGGTAACTACTTCTGTAGCACTGAGTACCACGTAACAATCAAGAATTAAATAAGATAGTACAGCACCTAATTACCTCTTAAAGAAGGATCTTAACGCCTTTGTCTCATTGTTCAGTAGGGACCAACACAAGCAGAGGAGGTTGGCATTAACTCAAGAGTGCTAGTAGATTCATACCTTATAAAATACTTATTTATTGTAATATTATTATTTTTATTGTATACGTAGGTACCTATATACAGAATTGCATACAAAATCTTTTTTCATCCATTCTTTAACTATATTAAACCAACCAAATATTAGTACACCAAGAATCCGCGCACTAAAGAAATATTATTTGCAAAACTGAAAATAATTTAGAAATGAGAACGCACCAGCAGCCGAATATTCGAAAAAACTTGAAAGGGCATTCCGTTTTCAAAACGCGCGTCGATGAAGCCCGCGCTTTCCCCTTCTGTGGAAATTTACGCACACAAACATTAAACTCCCACAGAGAATGGTTAACGTTGAGTCAAATTCAAATGTTCGAAATTTAAATCGCTAGTAAATCAATGTTTGACACTTAAATACTTCATAATAAAAGCATTGTAGTTCTGTGGTCGTACACAACTTGTACCTACTTGGCGCGCTTTTCTTTTTTTTAATGCCTTGTTTTGATTCGACGCCAAGGGTAACATATCAAAGTATAAAGTTACACCTAGTATTCACAATTCAATAAAACAGTTCGGATAGTAGCACAATTTCATCTCAAGTCCTTACCTTTCAGAAAAAAATACGTAAATAATCGAACAGTAACCGATATTAAAACAACACGATGCATCATATTTCCCCCGTAGAGTTACAACACACGCGTGGCGTCTGTCCTTTTCTGACGGTGAGTTTTTCCGTATATCGAGGTCTCATTCTAGGTAGGGCGTGTACTGAACCGCGATTGGTGGAGGGGAGAATGGCGTTGGCGGCCGACGGCAACCTCCCGACGGCATTTTCCCGACGCGAGACGTTCGAAAATCGAAAATTGTGCTCATAGATGGAATTGTTTGGTGTTTATTATAAAGATTCCTGCAATGTGACGCGATTAAAGTTGTGCCCTGTTGATAATATTACATACATTAATATTACAGTTCCACATTTAATTTATATTTTAGTGCGGCTAAGTGCTCAAAACTATGTTTTAACCATATTATTTTAGATTTTGGAATTAATTGATCTTGTAAAAGTGATTTTTTGTGTAAATTTTTGCATAAATTTCCCTAACTTTTTACTCTACTACATATTAGGTACGAAACTAACGTTTCCCAAAATTGTAATTCTTTGGCATATGCTCAAAACACAATTACAATCAGTGAAAACATTATTTAATAAACAATTAATTATCGTTCAAGCGTAGAACTAGATATATAAAACCACACAGAGCTTACAGGTAATTTTAGAAATTTCAAACTTTTGTGTAGATTATTTTAAATTTACTTTTCTTAATTTCAACAGCAAATGTAAAAATTGTGTTAAATAAAGCCAGTATTAAATAAACTCAACTGACTGCTTCAAGTTTTTAATCTGTTGAGGTACGAGATGCTTTTTTAATTAAGGTGTTTTTAAAGTGGACGCTGTTACCATAGTTCTATCCCAAATCGACTGACCATTTTTGTGTCATAGTCTGGGAAATCAGTCAGTAAGTCTTTCTTATTCAAACTACAATAAACATTGTTCACTAACTATGTAGCAAGAAAAATGCAAAGACAACTAACTGTATTTTGGAGTTAATTAATAATAGTTACGCATTAAAATCACGATTAATAATTTCACTTAGTGACAGCGTTGTGGTTTAAACTTCATCTTCTCGCCTCGCTTCACTTCGGAATATTGCGCGGGAAAAGATCCACTCCCCGGGTAAACATATCCTGGATTATGGTTCATGATATAAGTTCCAGATATGTTACGAATCATCTTTATATGTTCAATGGTTTTAGAGATATATCTACCTGTATGTACAGACAGACGTAAATTCCAAAAAAAACACGTTGAGGCGTCTATATTGATCACAAATCTACATTAAAATTGTAACTGATCACTTTCTTTACATGAACAATATATGAGAAAACTATTACTTGGGGTCTTCATTAACGCAACAGATGCCCAAAACAATAGTTGTTAGAGTTTTTGTTGGTTTGTCTGTATTATCTTTCCGTGAAACCTACCTGGCTAGCTACCACCCTCCTGCTTGAGTCAGCCGCCAAACGACTCGTCGTGTTCCGGCTGGGAGCTCGAGAGCCAGTACCTTCTTCTCATTTCCTGGCCGACAACACATCAATGATACCTTTGGTCTTGTCGATGTCCATGGGCGACGGTGACCACTTACCCGTCTTAGGGCCACTTAGGTGGCCCGTCTGCTTTCTAATTTACTGAACGAGAAAAACGCAGTCCTTAAACAATGCAGATTCCACGAGTATTTCTAAGCGTAAATCGTAGTTTTTCTGAAGCGAAGGAAGGGCGATTTGCTAGTAATTAATATTTACATAAAACCTCTCAATGTACGGATTCGGCAGTTACAGTATTAATGACATATGTAGGTGAATTCTCATTTCAGTTAAGAAAAGCGTCGCAAGGTAACCTGCACACCGAACGACACCGTTTACAAATATCATTGGCACACTGATGCTGCGTGCTTTACTTGTAAATAAATACAGTATTTCTGACCTACCTGATACTTACCGATAACTTTCTCAACAGCACAGCACTCGACCAACACGCGCCTGACCAACTTAGTAGACCTAAGCAGTCATTTTAAAACTCAATCTTAAACTATATTGCGATAATGACTGAAATAATCCAGCAAGAGAGTATTTGTCACCGCGTTTCAATACATCATCTTTAGTTACCAGTTCGTCCAACGACACCATATCCGAAGGAGATTGCTCTAAGCATTCTGAAACGAAGTTCACTTTATCAATATGGTCGTCAACGACACATCTGAATTTCATTGGCACCAAAGATCCACTTACCCATGGTTGTAGTCAAGCATCGACAAATTAGCACCCCTAATATTAGGAGGCCATGTCACAAAGTGGAGCTATGATACATGCAAAGCATTGGGCAGTGACTGTAGAAGAGCCGAAGTCGGGGTCAGTGGAGTGTCTTAGGCGAGGCCGAAGTCCAGCAGTGGGCTGAGGGGACTGGTGATAACAGTAATCAAATATTAATACAAAATGCACTTCGTTCTTTGGTTTCAACCTATTATCGACCCGTACAGACTAAGGGTCTACTTGTAACCAAAGATCAATAAAGGACGCTTCATCTGATTCTTCCAAAACGGATTTATTGAGGCATTAGTGACCAATTTATGTGTCGGAAGTTCTTATAACTTTCGATGGCCTAAGCTTAACGACCGCTATGAAATAATTAGAGCCAGGATCGACTGCTTTATATGCAGTTCGATGCACGCAGACACTCAAAAAAAATTTTGCTAACAGCGTCCTCCCACAGAACTCCCACGATCACCTGAGCAATGAACAATGTAAAAACTTTTCTGGCTGTGAGCTTCTTTTAATTGTTAAATTCACATTTAAGTCCAGTATCTAAATCGCAACATATTCGTATTATCCAATGCTGGCAATGGTAATGGTATCTGTGAATTAATAAAATTATTCGACTTCTCTGGACCTCTACTGATTCATTACAATGGTCATTATACAGTTGTTAACTGCCACTTCGCCTTTCTTAAATAAGAATCATCAAGTACAAGACATTCCACATCGTTCTCAAGAGTAATAAAGCCTTCGTGATCAACTTTCAAAGTTCCGTGGTCTTCTTCGAGGTGGTAGCAGTAACCGCACGATACCAACTGGACTGTAAGTCCGTTTGGTACGCCAGAGGTATAAAAAAATTGAAAAATACGGATTCTGTTGTGTGGACGTCATTCACGGTGGATGCGTGCGCGCGCGCCGGTGCGCCGGTCGGCCGTGAGCGGTGTAATTGGGAGCGTGTCATGTGCACTCGCCCCTAACGCGTCGATCACTCCGTTGATCGGAGCTATTTGCTATTATCACACGACAAATCCCCTGAGGGTTGCCGACATCGCTAATAGTTGGCAAAAGTTGAGAAAAGTTAAAGCTAAAAAAGTTTAAGTCTGAACATCCAGAAATGTGAATTAGTACTCCAAAATCGTATTCGATTCGTATCGATTAGGGTTCGATGTGTTGCAGGTCGTAATGGACATACACAAATATGACATCACAAGCAGCCACTACCCGAGAACAAACATTTATCTGTCACATAAGTTTTGACCCCGGGAATCGATCGGTAGAATTCATCACTCCCAACTGGGCGTCGCCTATGTGATTCAAAATCACTATTTTCCATATTTCTCACCATTACCGAAAGACGTTAAGACCCTAGGCCAGAAGCGTGTTTCGGTACCTCAGAAGTCACTTTAGCATATGTTCTTACTCTGAAGGTCACTTTAATGTTATCGTTTTATATTATTCCTTAACGTGTTGAACCTCTAAGCGATATAACATGTTCTATACTTCAGGGTGATCCAACTTTCTGCATTTAAACGGACGAGCATTCTTCATCAGTACTAGCAGTAACAGTTGAGAGGAGGGATGTTATGGAGCTCCGTAACCGTAACCGAAACCATCGGATATCCGAAATAAAAATATATCCGAAACCGTAACGGAATCCGATAAAAGTGTTTCGAATAATTTGGGATAGGGGCAAAATCTAAATGAAACAAGTTATGACAGGTTTTCACTGTCTGAGCCGATACATTTGCCGCGTCGCTTTTTTATTAGTATTTTATTTTTCAGGTCTTTTTCATGATTATAATACGAAATAATACTTGGACAGAAACTCATAATGTTACCTTGTAAACATATTATATTTTTTACAAGTCCAAAACCATCTAATATTCGATAGACAGTTTTTATTAGTATTTTATTTTTCAGGTCTTTTTCATGATTATAATACGAAATAATACCTGGACAGAAACTCATAATGTTACCTTGTAAACATATTATATTTTTTACAAGTCCAAAACCATCTAATATTCGATAGACAGTTTGTATTAGTATTTTATTTTTCAGGTCTTTTTCATGATTATAATACGAAATAATACCTGGAGAGAAACTCATAATGTTACCTTGTAAACATATTATATTTTTTACAAGTCCAAAACCATCTAATATCCGGGAGCGAAATTATCGGAAACAATCGGATAACACGAAATAATTTCACATCCCTAACCATAACCGAAACTGGTTAAATATTATTCATATATCCGTATACATATCCAGATCCGAAATTTCATATCCATAACATCACTAGTTGAGAGCGCATTGAATGAAACATTTCCCAAATGCTAATATTGAAATCCAATTATAAATTATTAACATCACCATTTTAACAGTGCATATTGCAAGACATTAAACAAACATTATCATAACGACTTATTTGCAGAAATTCCGAGATACTAATATTCAAGTTTGATTGACCACCCCCTTCCCCCCTCCCTAGCTGGTTTGAACGGCAACGCGAAGGCGGAGACGGTATAACAATCTCCAACAATGAAACAAATAAATATTGAAATAAAAAAAACCGACTTCAATTTGAAAAAGGTAAATTTCTTGATTTCATCTCCTATTTTTCACCCTTATGAGTAGTATTTTTTCTTCAGATTCAAGTGGGAAGTATGTGGGAAGCCAAACGGGAAGTATACCCTCTCAAACAAAAAAGCAATTCTCCAAATCTGGTAATAAATGACGGAGTTTTGTGGGTACAAACAAAAAAAAACAAAAGAGTTAAGAACCTTCTCCTTTATGAAGTAAGTTAAAAAAGAGAAAATCCAGGAGAAAATTGTACGAAAATGTTTTTTCTTTGCCCATTTGTACATAGATTTGTATTGGTCAAATGATTCCGACCAGTTACAAAACTGACCGAGGTTTTTCTCAAAGCAATTCTTCTGCAGAGCGCGTCTACGACTGCTACATTTTTGTACAAAACAAAGTCATTCACATCCGTAACATTTTTTAATAACTTACCCACCTTTGTAACTTCAGAACGTTAAAAATAATAAATAAATAAACGTTTACACACTCACACCCCCGCACTAGGATTCCCTGTGTTGCGGGAACCCGGGACCCGACGCTCGGCAGGCAAGGTCACTACCAACTGGGCTACGGGCTCGTCATTTCGCGATAGATTTTACCAACAAGCTAATCAGGTAAATAAAGAAGTTTACAAACTAACAAGTACAGCCGAGGAAGCTGTGTGACACAGTGTAACAAATATACTGAGTATTACAGAGGCCAGCGATCTTCAATAGAAGTAACCTGTGGCCATTACATCGTGCGTCACTCGCGTTACGGGCAGGTGAGGTTGATTTAGAGTTGTAGGTGGATGTACGTTATATTCAAAAGTGTTATGTTTCTCTAAGTTAAGAAGGAATCAGAGATTTTTAGACCTGGCTAAGCAAATACTATCACCTATTTCGGTTCATATTGGATTAGCTTTTACGTTTTAATGTGAGATGTGGTTATCTTTACATATTAATCTATTACTGCAAGAGTGTTCTTAACGTACAAATTAAAAGCTGTCTTGAGATAAAAATGTTGTAAGATAAAAATGACTTGTCACTTGGAACAGACGATCTAAACAAAATATAACTAACGCTCTAATACTACTTCTAGGAATTCTCCAGTAATTCAGTAACAATTATTTATCACGATGAGGGTATGTATTACAACGTGATTACGATTCTGCTTCAGTGTCTTCTTTGGAAAAAACCTTTTAGAAAATAAATATTGGAATTGAATATCTACGTCTTGAACATTTCCAGGGGTCAGAGGCAAAAATCACACCTCGCTAAGAGCATTACGAACAACGTTTATAATCGGCTAAATATCGAATTGTTCCATCTATTGTTTGGAGGGTTTAAACCTTTGGAACCCCCGAGAATTGGTTTCGAGAGTTTTAAGCCTACTGCCTTCGGAAAAACTTATCTGGAACCAAGGAAAATGTACCCTAAACGCGAGAATTTTGGGACCAAATTAAATCGAAAGTAACTCTAAAATAATTCCTGAAAAGTGAAAGCTTTCCTAGCAAGGTATTTAGGTTTAAACTCCTATTGAAAGAGGTGAAAGTTTGGGGGTGGCCGTGTTAGGGTAAAGTGAGTTTTGTTGTGGGGTGTTAAGGTTTGTTTCGGCTGGCTGTTCCGGTGGCGTGTTGAGAAGATTGTGCAGTAACGAGTCTGCACACAGTGTAATCGTATCGGGGATGGGATCGACCGACACCGTTAGTGATGTACTGCTAGGTCGGGGTTGTGATAACAGTGCAAACGATATTGAACTCTAGTTGTTACGAACATTTTTTCTATACCAAACGTTAGTTGCGGGACGTGCATGGTAAGCGATCCTCTCACAATTATAGCAACGCGGAAAGATGAATATAAAAAATAGTAAGCTGGTCAAATCCGGATTACTGTATGTAAACTGTATCTCTCTCTCTCTCTCTGTCTCTGTATATCTCTGTAATATGTAACTCTGTATTGTAGAAGTGTCCAGGCATTTTAGGTTTCCAGTGAAAATTTCAAGACTTAGGATTTGTAATTGACATTTGAAAGACTGAAAAAGAGGAGAGCGAATAGGCTGTTACAAGTCGGTGCGTTGGATATCTTAGATTTCATCACCACTTGCGTGTGGTAGTGGTCAAGCGTTAAAAAAACATAGTACAAAGGAAAACTAAAAAATAGGTCTGGATTAAAAGCCATGGCATGTACTTGTGACTTATAAATATGTTTACTGAAATATAATATTTATGATGACCTATTTCTGATTACATATCAGTATGACACGGGAAGTCACAATACGTATCACGTAAGTCGATATTTCGAATATGATGCAATTACTTCGCGATTCCAATAGAAACTGTACCAAAGCGAATTCTAGACAGGTTTGTGAATACAATGTGCAATATGGGTTCTTTCTATAAGAAATCCAATTACAATTACTATATTTCAACCACTCCTTGTAACCTATTTTTCTCATTTGTCCTGATCAAACAGCAGTACTGAAAAGAGAGACTTCGATGGTAAAAGCGATCAGTATGGAATTTTTACAGCTCAAGTTTATCGCTATCACCCCGGTAAACCGTTTTGTAAGGTTACTGAGCATAAAGCGAAGGAGAAAACAAAGTAAAACGATGTACCAAGTCATCCTGGGGTAATATACCAACAGGCATTACCTATCGGAATTGGGAATTCTATTCTAATTGCCAATCGGAATTGAATCAATCAACAAACGAATTCACTGCTATTTCTTGTCTGCTACCATCTCATTGGCACTGATGTTGCAGGCGTGCATGAACTGCAGTGATCATTTACCATCACTAGGCCAATCTGCTTTGCTGGTGATTACCAATTACTATAAATCATCTTAGCCCCCATGACCCCATAGTTGATAGTGATTCTGCCTGCCGAGCGAGAGTTCCCGGTTTTGATTCCTGGCCGAAACAGATATTTATATGAGAGATAAATGTTTGTTCTCGGGTCTTGGGTGTTTGTGATGTCATATTTGTATATTTCCATGCCACCAGCAACACAGGGAATCCTAGAGCGGGGCTCTGAGTGAATAAACGTTTATTAATATTTCGTTCATTATAGTAAAGTTATAATTAATAGTATTTAAAAACACACTCCTTTTGCATTTTCTTTCACTCTCCGTGCATCTTTCGCTACAGCACATATCTTACACAGAAATGTCTTTGAAAAAGTTCTGTAAAATTGTTAGGTTAGGTTATGGTAGTTATCTTGAAATATTTCCTCTGTTATCCGTCACTATTGCGTTAAATATTATATTGGTGTAAAATAAATTAAAATATAAAAGTGCAATAATGTTCAAATTACCTCAAACTAGTTTTCGATCGTCATTGCCACGCACAGCCCCGTCACGGCACATCCCTGTCTCCACGAGGGGCCGCCCGCAGTAAGCCAAGGGCAGATAGAGCTATTTGTTGTAGGGCCGTTTTAGTTTTATTCGTGTCGTTGTTATCATTGACGCTTTAATGATCGCTTAGAAGCTTGCGATCTGCGAACTTCAGTTCCAAGTACACTGTTGCGGGATTATATATCATATAACATATTAGTTTTAAATGAGAATATGCTCTCAGTATAAATATATGTTGATCAATATAACTTGTTCTCTGAGAGCAGTGCTCTTTGGATTCATATTGTGTTTGCTTGTCAATATTTCAGCATGAGACATAGTAGAAGAGTTTTAAATCTGTCTTTTTATACTTGCTTCAAAGTATTAGTGACCCATTGCAATTTATCGGCCTCTCTTAATAACTGAGGGCGTCTAGAATATAATTACAAATGTTATAAAAATATTTGTATACCTTTATCATAATGAGGCTGTGACGCAGAAGAGAAAAGTTTGTTTTATATACCCCAAATGTAACCCCGCCAAATCAGCATTACTTTGTTTACGGTGAACGTTCTTTATTGTGTATCGAATACTAATATGTGTGATCAGTGGACGCTAAGAAAAACGGGCTTAACTGACAGACAGATTCGCGAGTTATTCTATTAGGGATTTGTCATTGGATGTTTAGAACCTTAAAAGGAACTATATAAACAAATATATCACCGTCAATAACATCTCCCTTTTTTTAAAGATAACCCGTAACGACATTGTCTAGAGGCTAATAGGCAAATTACAAATGTAAATGAAATTAAAATTCATTTCTTTGCTTTGTTACAATATAGCTGAATATCTTTTGAATTAAAAACAGAAGATATCGTTATGTTGTCGTTTAATATGCGGAGTAAGTAAGATTAGCGTGAAGGGCATATCGTATACATATTTGTAGAGGCGTTAAAACTCCATCATCGGAACTTATATTCTCGCACTGCTATGCTCTGATCCCCTCACATAGTAAGAGACTGGAGAGTTACGAACAGACTTCACGTACCTTACGAAACATTACGCAAAACAATTACTTATATACGTAAGTTTCCTCACCAGTTTTCCTAAGAAAAGCAAATAGCAGTTTTTTCAAACAGGAATAACTAAAGATGCTTTCAGAGTTCATATTCAAGGCCCTCAAAAACAGTTATTATGATTGTAATATTATTGTAACAATGCTATATGCAAAAATATCGTCATATGGTGAGTAATAGTTTAAATTGATACTCGTAGCGGCATCTATACGCAGGATATGATCTACAGGAGGGATGGGAGGGCCTATTTTGCAAATATTGCCAGTTTGCGTGGGTTGTGTAATAGAGGACGTGATTTCGCTACCTCCCGGTAGATGGTGGTTTTTATTTTATTATAATCTTATAATTTTTGTACACCAGTAAATACAAGTAAACATATTTTTCGAAGGAAATTTTTATACTAGATTTTTTTATTGCTTTTCTATCATATCAAAAAAATAAATAACAATGTATTTACAACTATGGATCAAAATTATTAATTTTGTCACAAATAAAGTTTGAATCCTTAATTTTTTCATCGAAATTTTCGAAGCATTGGACCGTCTTTTCTAGAAAACAAAGCAATAAAATTTTACTTGGTTATGCAAACATTATACAGGATTTAAATTCATATTTTTTTAATATAACCATTTAGGAATAATGTAATTTTTACAAAAACGTGTCGAATGTGGTATGATTGGTAACATAGAGATGACGTTGAAAAGGATAATTATATCAGCTATCCTGTGAGAAAATTACATAATATTGCGAGATGGGTTTGGTCATGTCAACCATGCTAAACCTGCAATAATCCTTATGTGTTGCCGCGAGCATATTTGGCGAATATTAAAAACAATACAAAAAGCGTAGATACTCCAGCGCTAAACGGCCGATCGATAGAATCAGATGCAAACAATCATCCGCTTAGTCTTCTGAATTAAACCTAAAATTAAATCCAATATAACATTTTTCGTTGTGTGCTGAGACAGTGCAGTTATTAGCAATATGTAAAAAAATACTTAATTAAGATTCTGTACAGTCAATGAAAATATGAAACCCTTAGAGGATCACTCAAGATTTTTTTATCTGTCTGTGCCAACTTGTTTTATACATGCTATCTGAATGAGATACTTTATAGAATGTGTTGTTAAAAATCTATTAGTAGTAACTATTGGTAATATTGGAACGTAAGTATTTTAGTACTCACATCACACAGGTAAGCTCAAAAATTGTAATAATGAAATATGTATATATAATTTACGACATGCAAGCGACTTTCCTTACAGTAACAGAATGAATTGCTTTCTATCGTTCTACAGTCAGCTTCAAAGTTAAATGATATTGTGTAGCGTCCTTCATTCGCAATTAACGGTGATCTGATTCTCTACATTTAATACAGATTGTACAACCATTAAATGCCTAAGTACCTAATCTAATACTTAACTAAGTAAATTTTATCTTTTTGCTACTTTTCGGGATATTAATCAAAACATAGATTCAATTGAAATTCAAATTCAAATTCAATTTTGCAATACCTAGACTTTTTTGTAATGGGTTCAGTCCACATCGTAGCTCAAGCCATCCTCCCCTGTTCCTGAATCTGTGAATCTGGTTTGTTGGAAGTGACTGGTGTCTGTACCACTCAGGTTTGTTCCAAATGTAATTATACTTGGTTGGATACCTTAGCCTGTCTGGGTAGCTCCAACTTTGCTTCTAAACAGCCGTGTAACGTTTTGGTAAAATATTCGAGCTAAAAGTCGATTAAAGGGGGACTCCTTGCATCCATGTTTGCTGGCAACGCAACAATGATGCCGTAGGTGTCACGTACTCAAGATCTGTCGTGACTTACCATGAGGTGGTCGATCTCGTAGCTAACAGAAAATTAACTATATCAATATTAGAATATTGCAAAAAAGTTAAAAAGCCGCTTGAACAGTAACCTGCTAACTTTGTCGGTTATTCCCTTTGTGGATACCGGCATGTTTACGGGCGGCAAGTCTTTGAAATCTCAACTCACTTGCACAACAAAAGTGATCGATTTTAGTAATCTCCCATTGTGGACCGCGACAAATAAGTGCTTGGATTGTAAACATAGCCGTATGATTATAGTGTATTGTGTTATATAGGCAAAAAATATAAATAAGGTTGCTTAAATAAAATAGGCAATAAAGTTTTTGGCTTCATGGTTTTCGTTTTTTAGAATATGATGCGTGAGATAGTTTGTGATGAAGGCAGATTTTTGAACGAAAGCGGTCCCGGCTGGTTTCAATTCAACTCCGAGCTGAATAAGGCGAGAATAGATTTGAGTAATATTTAGTAGCCAAAATTTCTTGAGCTCTTCCGTGGTTCAGATAAGCTGCCGGTGCTGGTTGTTATCTTGAGATATCATTTAAGTATGGAGGCTTTTGTGACAGATTATTCTCGGTTCTTGTTTGCGTAGAATGGACCTCACATGTCATCAATATGTTTCATGGCCGTATCACACGGCATTACATTGACAAAAGTACAGCTGTGTAAATGTTTATTTATGTATGTTTTTTTAATTGTTACAAACTAATGCTGGAATATTATCCCACTTAATGGTATGTGGCGATATGGTCTTGGGTGGTAAAACGCAGTAACAGTAAAACCACATTCAGACATATACACCGACGCGATCAAATTGTTTCAGTCCTCAGCGGTACTCATGAGAAATGACGGAACAATGCGCATCATCCCATACCAGTGGGATGTTTAGAACAAAAGGAGGGGTACGCGCCGTACGTCGGGTAGTTCGAAGGTGAATGGATACACTCTCCAAAATATATACTGTGAAGATAGTCTGGCTGCTTTGCGGCTTTGCTCGAATCTTTGAAGGTTGATTTTAATGAAACGCCAGTAACCACTAAGTCTCTTTGCACGCCTCTTCATTGAATCCAGTCCTGACAGATGACATTTGGCATCACTGGTCTGTACGTGTACACGTGGTAATGACTGGGGTGATGTCTTTCCTTATAAACGCCATCACGACCGAGCAAATATTAGTGCAGGTGTGAAAATGAAAGCGATATTTCATGATACACGGCTCGTTAAAAAGACCAAGAAGTTACCATGGTAAAAAGATAATACCATAAATTACGTTTTCAGCTGTTTTTTCGTCATTATCTGACATACGACTTGCATACGAGTGGAGCTCGCCAATATTACCATCAAACGACGTTAAACGGATTCAAAGTCAAAATAAAATCTACGATTAACTTTTAAGCCCAAGCGAGATAAAAGCTAAACCACCATGGTACATCAGTGGCGCTATGCCAAAATTGAGCTAAATGGTAGAAAATAAAGCGACAATCAATAAGGAGGCTGTTACGACAATGCCGCGTCCATTGCACCTAAACACAGCTTTCTTAAACTCGGTGAAAATCATTTACACGACAATATATTTTGTAAATAAATTATGCGAGATTTTTTTTGTTATTAAAAATTTATCATTTAAATTTATCTCGTCTTGTTTGTTAATGGCGGTCCCTCGCTCAGGACACCCAAGATCGAATCTGAAAGAAAACCTGATTATTACTTGTTTCAATAAACGAAAATATAGTGGGGAGACCTGCGTATTTGTGAATTATTTATAATGTTTTCGGAGATTTTTAAACTCCGTCAGTCTGCACTCGATCAGCGTGATGGACTTTGGTCTTTGGTCTCAATGCTTTCATTATAAGAGAACGATCCCAACTATGGGTTGTCCTGATGGTAAAATCTTAAGTTTAATGTAACATTTATAAAAGTACATCTGTGCTTCAGAAAAGAAACAAATAAAATTTTTAATAAAAAGCTACTATGAACTATTATAAATACAAATATAATTTAAAAAATACGTATATACATTTCTTAATGCTGAATTGTGTGGGCCAGTAATTACCAATCCGTCTCGTTGGGGTATCGGTTGATAATCTTAATAATCCCACCCCGTTACCTGCGGTGTTATTAAGCGG
>PDGT01000012.1:6092145-6209360 GCA_003671415.1 Megathymus violae | reverse complement strand
AAAGAAATCCTATTTTCATAGTTCACTTCCCACACCGCCGTAATTTCGTTAGCTCGGATCGTTGCATTGGGCTCCCGGTTTGTATGACTGTCGAGGTGAATTGATACTTGAAGGAATTCAGAATAACTTGATTTGGATACAACACATTACTGGATACCGAACAATTGAAATAAGAATAAATTTATTTACTCTGATTGTAGGATGCTCGATTTTTTCTTGGGTTCCAATTTCTATACGCATCTCTAACTTTGAAAATTGTTTAAGCACGTTTTAAACCTCAACTTTATAATTGTTCTGATAGGTGTATGAAGTCTACCAATCCATATTGTCCGGCACGATTGACCATGGTTTTGGCCCTTTTTATACGCCAGACTTGACGGTGGTATAGTACTTTATAATACATACAGTAAAATATAATACATATCTGAAACGCGCTACAGGAAGGGGTGTTCAATTAAAAATTATAAAAATACACGTAAAAGCTCATACGCACAAGAATTCCATGTCGCTGGTACGATGAACACATACAATTAGTGTAAACGGCCCTTGTTATTATAAAACGAAAATGTTTATCACATAAATAGATTTAGTATAAATACATTTAACCCGAGTCGATGTTTCCATCAGATTACAGCGTGGATGACGTCAAGTCAAGAATGAAAGCTTTATCAAAGTTAGCGCGCTTTACCATCTAAGAATACGTCGCCACTGACCACCATAACTAAAAAAACACTCTCTATTATTTATTTCACACCAGTTCAGATGAGAGAGATGTCTATGCATTTGTTTTGCGCAATACAATATCAAATTAAACTACATTGTCATTTTACGTACGACAAATGTTGTATTTTTAACTTTTTATCAAGTATCAAGGCTACTTATCGCGTGAAGGAAGAGATGTTTACAAAGTTATTCCATATTTTCAATGGTAACAGACGGCACGGGTGTGGGAAGGCGCCCATTCCCTTTCAACAGCACGGCCGCATGCCGCCGGTGCCGGCCGAACTCAATGTGTTTATACCTACTTCACTTTACTTTGTATATCTTATCTCACGTTTACATCTATTCAGAATTTAATTTCGTTACTTGTGTAACGCGGGAGTTTATTTAATTTATAATCACAAAAAATTGTTCTCATTAGCCGATAGATAAGAAAACTTTTGCCCGTGTAAACGTCTTCGGCACTCTATCAAATCAGTGCGTCCCTCACATCGCCTGATGTCTAAATTAGCCCATCAGGATGATTCGCGGGAGTATTTTGGCATTTAGTCCGGCTGTTGATTGGGAAAGCTGCCTTCTCCGATATCCTAGTTTGTGATTCATGTTTTTAACAAACAGTTAGTTTGTTATTACTTTCGTACAGGATCGAATATCGATTTTTCAACAGTTATAAATTTTATTAATAAAATCGACTAAACGTAAAAGATCATGTTTTACGTTTAGATCATGACCAGTTTACTAGGTATATTTACAACAATGTTTTTGTAGCAGAAATTAACATAAATAAATTTTTCCTTCATTTTGTGCGGCTAAAAGTTACGAGTTATCGTAGTTTTCAATTTTTTTGATTATATTACCATAATTATTACTTTAAATAATTTTGAATTTCAAAATTGACTTATAATATCAAAATTTTGTTTTTTTTTTATTTATATACAGTTTAATTATTATACAGTTCCAATAAACGCCTGGAAAAAAGTTTGGCTCCAGATAGATGTACAGAAGCCGAAATATAAAATTGAACAGGTTGTACATATATTTGGTTGCTTTATTTTCGATGTGTAAAACTTGATATATAATACGAATGTACTTACTTATCCAAATATACATTCATATAAGATACGACTCAAAACCCGATTAATTTTACATATATTTTGATGTACCATATCGCCTTAATTTGCTTTAAGTTGACGTAACCTTGTAAAAAATAATATTAAAACGTGATCCTAACTTGCCTTTTCAACATTTTATTTTAGATAATGTCCAGCCATCTTTTTGTAGAAAAGAAAGAATGTTTTAAAAAATCAGAAGTAGGATGTCAATTATAATAGATAGGGTAGGAAGGTGGGGATGGGCTTTATATTGACGTATTTATTTGGATGAGATATAATTTACTTGAAGCCAATAAAAAAATACTGTTTCGATGTCAAATTAACTGTCAAAATACGATTAACCTCGCCGACCATTAAAAATTGGATTGAAATATCGGTATAAAATATGTGATTGTGAGTAGCCGTCAAAATTAAAATGTATTACATACCGCAATATTATAAGTTTAAAAACATGTTTTAAAATATTCAATTATGTATTTTAAATTTATTGTTGAATTATACATGAGACGTAATATATCTTTAGTCGATAATGTAGTCTTGGATGGGATGGACTTGTATCGGCAGCATTACCCACCGACGGCCAGGTGTTTGGGCAAAAAGTTATCATTGTCAGAAAAGGACACTTTCAAACAAGTTTCCCACAACAATCATGAAAATGCAATTAACCATGAATAATTATTTTGAAAACATAATTTGTCTCGTCCGTCATCTTTTAAATGGTAAACGTCGATCCCATGTTGTCCATATGTCCTGCTATTGAGGCGTTTATAAATCGATAATCGCAAAATTACTTATGATAATGTCAATAATACATGGCGTGAACAAGTACACAAGACAACATGGAACAAAATTAAGTTTTTATTGAGTTGTCTGTATGAAGGAGTGAGTTGCCATTTACTTGGGTGAAGTTAAAATATCGTGAGAAAACATACCTATTTATCTCAATATTTTTGTTAATAATCGACAAACAAGCAGATTGGCTTTTGCTAAGTTGTTAGGACCGACAATTGATATTTGCCAACAATGTCACAAACACGTTGCCAGTCATTAAGGATGCCATGGCAAAACATTACAAAGGGATTACTGGAAGGAGACTAAATGCATTAAGGCGGATAAAGAACTCTGCTGTGTACCGTCCGATTTCAGCTGGCTGGTACAGAGCCCAGCAAATATTTACCAAAAGAGCTGATGCCGCCTTTGATGTCAAGCAGGGTACAGTACATGCAGGGGAGGCTTACTTGGAGTCGAGGATGGATGGGATTCCTTACATGGTTAAGAATATTATGAAATGTGCCTCATAATATTCTTAAAATATTGTGAAGCTTGCCAATCCGTATTTGGCAAGAGTGGCGAATATTAGTCTTGGGCTTTCTGATTATTAAACAAGACTCGGTCATGAGTGGACCCAGCAGGGGGACAGTGAAAAGTTGTAATAATACTGAACTAAATAAATAAATTAAAACTACAACAGTATTGACCTATTAGTTTGACGTCAATCCAGTACGGGAGACGCGAGATCGAATACTACACCAACATATAGTTTCTCAAATTGTCTGTGAATTACAAAATAATGATTACTTGTTTTACGGAAGGAAAACACCGTGATTAAACCTGCATACCTGAGTTCTTCATAATGTTCTGAAAGGTGTGTGAAATTTGTGAATCACACTTAACCAGCGTGGCAGACTATGGTCTTAACACCTATCATCGTAAGAGTAAACCCGAGCCTAGCAGTGAAACAATATGAGTTGTAATGGTGTAACATTTTTTGACTTATTAAAGTAGGTATTTGGATACTTGACTATTGAATTTGATCAGCCACAACTGGCAAAAATATCCAAATGATGTTTAATTGTTTTTATTGCGTTAAATTAACTGCAAACATTCGGTTACTCGAATATACTGATGATACTTCCAAGAAGGCGGGAGCAACGCTCGCCCGCGCGGAAACTGTCACAATTTGACGTTTCACTTGACGTGACGCGTTCTTTATTCAAACAGCCCGCCTTTTATTTTTATTTCATTATCTCCGTCTTAATCTATCCTCCAGCACGTCTCAAAAACTTCCTAAGTAAAACGGAAAAAGGTCGGTAATCGAATAATTTTTGAGCAAACCTCGAGATTCAATTTTTAATCGGATGCTATCTGGATAACCTGTTGTGAGGTATTTCGTTTCGTTTCGTGCATCGGACGCGATGAATGCATAATTAAGTGGAAGGTTTTTTTAATAATTTTGTTAATCTGAGGTCGCATTACATCAGATGTCAAGGGCTAGCTGCGAACATAATTAATTTTTTAATTACTATTTATAATACTTAGTGATATTATACACTCAACGATTATAAATCAGTAGAATATATATTTTATTTTGTAACAATAACCTATTAAGTTATAAGTGAACATTTGGGATTAAAATGTTATAATTTTTATTTCAGTTTTAATTATACTTTTTTTTTATTTGTACTTGTTTTCTATCTAACACAGAGCATGGAAGTATTATTAAATTTGTTTTTATCTTAAAACATACCTACGCAACTATCATGACTAAATAGATATAAAATTATATAATTTACACAGCGACGATGTTTTGAGCATAAAATTCCACAGTATTATCTAAAGAAAGTAACAAATTATATAGGTACGTGACGTTCAAAATTTTTTGACGGTTGCTGACGTCGGCCATCATCTTCGAATTTTGAACACATGAAATATATTTATAAAAAAAGATTAGGTTTTTTATCGTCGAAGAACGCAACCCGATCCCCGAAATTCACTTGCTACCAAGTATATTATTTGATACTTGGAGAGGATTAATATTTCTTATAGCTTCTTGAAAACGGCGGCTTCGATTTATCTCTTTGTGCTAGGGTTTTAATGCGTGCTTAGACGAACTTAACGAATGATATGATGTTTACTACAAATATCGATTGCTACATTATATTTCGAACTTGAACGAAATGTTTAAAGAACGCTTTAAAATTGCAATCATACCCATGTAACCAAGAAAGACGAATTTTATTTTAGCAAACAACTTTGTCCCAAATTCTTCAATACGATTCGCCTCGTACCCCAAATATTTTTTCACTAATTGAAATCTAAACTATCGTTATCGGGCTCTTTATCTCCAATACGCGATACGTCACCCGGTGGTCTTCAGAAAGACTTGACACTTTCTTGGAGAACAAAATTGTCAAAATGTCGACCGATCACGACAACCCGACAAAATTGCGTGATGCCATCTAGATGCTCTTGCGTTACCTTATCACTGAGACATTAGGGACAAATTCGCTTGACAGAACTTAAATGGGACTGTAAAACATGATGAGTTACGACAAAAAAGTCGAAGATCACGAGCTAAGGGTAAAGTTTTTTAAATTATACTTGGACCCGTTAATTTTTTAATGAATATTATTGTACAGTAATTGGGTAGATGTTTTAGGTCTCGTATTGCATGTGCAATATGTTTGCAGTTGGGTCTGACATAATCAGATAGTATTAAGTGTCAACTTAGGTCCCAAAATATGTTAAGCCGGTCGTAGTCCTTTGGACTGAAATTGCGAAGTTGTTTATCCACCAACCAACCGCTCTTTTTTAGAATCAACCATATAATGAGCTAAAGTGTCTCAGTTGCACTACTGGATATTGTCTTAAGCACAAACGCATTGGTGATATTCTCAAGTTATGGATTTTCACACGATACGGGTGATCACGTACAATTAGATTATTAGACCTTTTTTTTTGGTCTTAACAAAAAACCGTGGATACATCTATCGGATAGAATACTGTGGTGTTTAGTCCATACTACTTGGATGGAACTACATCAGGATGCGACTTCACAATGAGTTCGTACGGCTTCATGCTAGAACTGAAGCGCGCTTGCGCGTCACAGCGAGTAGACCTCACTAAAGGACGACATGTTCTTCAAGACATCTGAAAGACATAGTCTTACTACATTTTGCTACAATTGGGATTGAATTCCGTGTGCTCAGTTTCCTTTGAAGCACCCAGTACGTACAGATTCTTTGAGACTAGCGATAAGTCATCGCTTACTTGCCTGTCTTATGATGTTCAACTTTGTCGATTACTCTCCCAATAGGATTAAGATCTATTCAAATGTAGCGTACAGATAATAAACACCTGCTGATTCAATAGTGAAAAAGGTCCTTTAACAAACCTTGTTACGATCTTAAAGAAACACAGAACAGTCTTGGTAACGCTCGTAAATGAAAGAGTTAAATTAAATTAATTAAAATTTAAAGTTACGGAACGCAAGATTATAATTAAGGTGTACTGTTTCTGCAGTATTAATAATTACAATTGTTATTACAAATGAGTGCAGTAATATATTGTTTTATAGAAGAAAAGTTTAGCTAAGTGGTTTGACAATCATCCTTAATGACGGGTACCTGGGTCCCAAGGTAATTTTTTTAAATTTTATTGTATATACTAATTGTATCAATTGAAAAGGTACCTATAAACATTTTCAAA
This sequence comes from Megathymus violae, assembly GCA_003671415.1. Taxonomy (NCBI): domain Eukaryota; kingdom Metazoa; phylum Arthropoda; class Insecta; order Lepidoptera; family Hesperiidae; genus Megathymus; species Megathymus violae. Next base: position 6,203,040 of record PDGT01000012.1, on the reverse strand, counting down.
CGAAGAATAGTAAGTTTCCATCTTTTGTATATATTAATTGTTATAAAGTATTAAGTTTGAAGAAAAATTTTCAAATGCGTCATTTTCTAGATATGACGCACCTCGATTAGGTGGACTGATGAGCTGATAAACACTGCCAGGATCCGTTGGATGCAGAAGGGTAAGCACTGGGGCACAGTACAGTAAATTAAATAGATTAAGAAAAGCCACATGTAGTGATAGTTTACTGGCCTGAGCGACGGTCTCTCATAATCAGAACACATACTATTCTTTGACGCGCCTATCGCTTTTGAGAGTTATATACATAAAAATGCATTATATAACGATAATAAATAATGAAGAAACCTGCAACTTCGGAGTACATAATGTTTGCCGAGTTATATGAAGCATTTCAATCCACGTTTCGCCAGTTTGGTGAAATATGGCCTTAGTATATGGCCTCATTTTCGGAGATGTGCACCCATAAGCACAGATGTTCCAACAGTTATGAGTGGTTGAAACGATGTCTTTAAATGAAATTTAATGCAACAAAGTGTTCATAAATGATAAATTAAAATTAATATTTATTTGAGGTAAGTATGCGCATGTCGATGCGTGAGTGAGGTCAAACTAATTATTCGGAATAATCGCCGTGTATCGATCTATCGATAATTAGCGACGACCGTGTCGCGCGACCGCCCACAATCCAACGGCTTCTCAAAGTTTTACCAATTATCTTTTACTAATAATAAATTTACGAGATTCTGCTCGCCACGCCGAGAGAGGGATCCCGTGTTCGCTTTCCGATCCAGGTAGACATTGTACTAGACAAATATTTAATTTCTATTGTTTGCAATACAGAATATAATAAAACGGCATAAGATATAAATGTATAAAATCAAATTTGGAAATTACTAGACTCCTGCGCCACCCATCGACCTGTCAACGGATACATTTTATGAATATGAGGTCAATGGGTGAATTATTTCAAAAGTAAAACGACCAACAAGGTACAAACGATTGTATATTTAAAACTAAATACATATGATGCAGTGTGACATCTGCCAACCCAGCTAGCATAATCTTGCACTTTGAGCATCGTCTTAAACCTCCAAAGATGATGGATCGTTTCGTCCGATGAGGCGTCAGACCGCGACGCGAACGTTCCTGTAATCGAATAATAATCGTTATCGCACAATCAATTCACTCGCCGAACCGATTCGGGACTTTTGAAATTAATGGATTGAATATGTTTCCCGAAGATACACGATTAACTTGATGCCGGTTTGTTTCACGAATTTACTCAGTCACCTTTTTGGTCCAAAGGGCCAATTCACACGTTATTTTTTGTGATTGGTGATTAAAATATTTTTATCATATTAAAAACTGTCACAAATTGATTTTCACGTGCTTATGTACTGTCATAGATACTAAATATATAATGGAGTTTGTTTTTTTATGTTACTAATCAACAAATGAACAGAAACAAAAGTTGGCCATGGACAACAACTACATTAAAGGTATCATCAATGCGTTGCCAACCGAAAACGAAGCGGTGGCCCCGCATTATTATTAGCTTTTGGACACTGCGACTGAAACATATGTGGTACATTTCACGGTCGGTTTTAAAGGGAGGGCGGTAACTACCCAGTTGGTCACAATTCCTTAGCACCATGCAAGTACCGTTGGGAGTAAACTTGGGTGGTAGATCCACTGACTTCCAACAAGACTGACCGTTCACCAAACACACGTCCATTGTTCTTCAGGGTGCACCACAAACAGGGGAGGCTTGGGCTCAGGATTGGATGGAGCCTCTTAAACGTATGCATTTAAAAGTCTACAATCTTCAGGATTACCTGCAGTATGCTACAAGTATATGAAATAGAAAGCAACAACCGAGCAAAATTTTGCTGACCACGTCCGCACTGGAAGCTTTAAGCTTCTTAAATTAGAAATACCCGTATCGAACAGTTAGCTACAAAATGGTTGAAGCCATTTTTGGATGTCAATAGTCGACAAAAATGACTAAACAGGACATCTGTTCCGTAAAACTAAAGGCATATCACTGCATTGGCAGTCACGTCAGAAGCGAGGAACATGGTTGTTCCCCATACTGACTCCTGCAACCGATACGTGCTAAAAATATATCATGATTGAATCTAAGAGAAGTGTTGTGACTAGTCAGGCTGGTCACGGAACCACTGTACGAGTACTTTCGGCATTTAAATGGGTGGTACAGAGCCCAGCGGGCCATTGCATTACTTATTAAAACCTGACACACTCATCTCCTCACTAAGATTTATTTTGCGTAAACAATTAGAAATCGAAAGACAATCAAAATTGGAGTTCAAACACACTCTAGCCGTATTGGGGCGGCCTAGAGTACTCCCCACAATCCCATGTTGGCAGAACCGTGTATCGTAAGAGGCGACAGAAGCCAGCCTGCGTGGTGGTAGGGATTTGAGTAAGGATTTTACTATCATTATTGTTATGAGATCATTAATATTATATTTCCTTAAAGCCTGCTTGGCTAGCTACCACCATTCTACCTGAATCAGTCGCCAGTACTTTCCTTCTTACCATCTTCTCATTTCCTGGCCGATAACGCATTAGTGTTGCCTTTGGTGTTACTAATGTGCATGAGCGACGTGACCGCTTACCATCAGGTGGCTCGTCCGCTCGTTTGTCGGCGATTATCATAAAAAACACTTATCTATAGTTATTATAAAACAATAACGGGGTTGAATCTGTATTTAGAATATTTTATGGAAATTTTAATGTACATAGACTTTGTTATCGATAAAAAGGTCAGAACATATTTATTTGGAACTTTTGTCTTTCCGCGTGTAAGACAACGTATCACGCTAAACCCAGTGAAGAGATTTGGATGATACTTGGCATTTTAACAGCTTATATTATGGTAATCTAAGTAGGATACTAAGTAGGATAATTTTTATAGCGTAATATCGGATGCGGAATACGAAAATTACGGATAGGGAATAAAGGTAAATATGAACATGTTATTACGTCGGCAGTAAGTATAATTTTGACTGTCCTGCTACAGCTATTACTTTGCTAGCAACACACACTAGCGACTGGACAATAGGGTTGTCAAAAGTTAATAATTATTCAAAGGTTAAAAACATGTCCTCAGAACATCGAATAGAAGACTAACAATACAACAATAAAGTTTAGAAACCTCACGGAATGAAGATATTGTCACCTCGCTAGCGGAGCGTGTCAACCCCATATCAGCCCATTTGCTCAATGATGGTTGACGCATCAACCGTGCGGGCCGGCCGTCCGAAGCGGTTACTGGTTGCTGGTTGCGCACGACCCGGCGCCGTCGCACTCACGCCTGACTACATTGTGATCTGCAAATAGTTCAGTGTGGTTAAATAGAACCTCTTATGGACAATAGCATTAAAATTGACGGGACCGGAAACCTACAGAATTAGGTTATAAATTTAACAACAATATCGCGAACATGCTCAATAAAAACAAAATGAAAGTACATGTATGTACTCTCAATTTGAAGCGCTAACATTCGAACGGCTTGTGTCTATCAGAGGTATTCGAAGTTAGAAAAACTTTACGTTTCTACGTGTCTCTGTAAGGCTAAACAGGGCTCCGTTCCATATACTGTTCGTACTTCTTCTTTTTATGCATACAATTTTAATGCCGTATAAGTATTATGAGACCATAGCGGTCTAGCAATCCCATCTGGTTTCGCTACGAAAAAAGTATCTACACAGTATCAGAGAAATGGGGTATTTATTCAAAATTGACATATCTTTAAGCCCCAAAGTTAAAGGAATTCGAAATCTAATCTTCACCAGAGTAATTCAAAATCAAGAAATTTTAATTTTCATGGTCGAGATATAACGCCTATAACCGATATGCATCATTAGAATTAAGGATCCAACTATGCTGGAGTATAATTAAAAATAATCTCCCTGACATGTACAATACTAATTTAAAATCAGCACATTCTAAGGCTCCGCAGTTTGAATACAATGCCTCGGTACCATGACCACGCAGGAGGTGCTAAAACTGTAACTCAGTAATTTAGATCGAATGTCTCCTTGATACGTACGTACAATACTAATTAGAACTCAACCGATTCTGAAATCTCATAGGTCAAGTAGGCAGTAAGAGTAATAGCACTCCAGTTAAACCATCAGAATGTGGAAGCCCTTTGAGACATAGAAACAAAACCTGCCCTAAGACCTTTACTTTATTACTCCGGTGATCACGGACGCCATCGCATCGTACACTGACATCGCTGCTGTGTTGTGTTGCATCGCTGTCATGAAAAGAATGCGTTATTTTTTTAATTTTAATTTTACTGCTGTCATCTAGGGCTTCCTACTCAAACCGAAAGTATTATAACCTGGAAGATAAAGTTTTACCATTTAAAAAAATCCTGTACATTAGACCAGTGGTTATCACCTGCAGAGATGTTGCATTTATTATCTGGATCACCTTCTTTTGACTATTATAAATATTGTCTATGCCGTAAAGTAGGTATAATAATTTTGTGTATTTTATTTTCATATCATTTATTATATTTGACATAATTACCTTTTATTGCAATCGTCTCGTACTTTTTTCGGAAATTGCTGTTACCAATTAATATAAGATTTATTGATTGTTGATTCAAAGACAAGATATGTTTTAGTATTCGAATTCAGCCACACATTTCTTGCCATATATGGATTACATTGTAAGCGAAAGATTCCCGATTTTCCAATTTCACACAAACGTACACAATTCAAACACACACAAACACAAGTAAAATTGATGGCACATTTACCGTTTCTTTATGATTTCTAATATTCTCTACAACATTGATAAATGCGTAGTACATAACGCACAATACCGCACGGGTGCAAAAGCCCTTAAGTATTAGTTTGTAGAAAATTCGTGAACAAAGAGATGTCATTAGGATAATCCGCTCGAAGTTAAGTTAGCTGTTTGTTGTTTACGACTATACGTTTTGGTTTTAAAGAGAAATATTCTTTCGAAGCAAAAAATCTGAGGCGTCAGCAAACAGTTAGAATTAGCTAAATGTCTTTGTTAACAAAATATTTCATTTGTTTTTTAATCTGTAGACAATTTACAAATAATTGTTGTTCATTATTTTACAGTGTCTATGGGTTATTCACTGCTATCAGGTGTCGTATTGTTCTATAGTAATGTATGTTAAAATAATCCAGAGTGAACTTATATTTGTAAATGCCACATTTTATATACAAAAAATAATGTTATACTTTTTGTCACATATAGACTTGAGTATTTAATAGTTTATGCATAATATAAAACATTAGTTTTAATTGTGACATACATTTTTTCAACTCACATACCTAAACAATTAATTCACTTCAGACATCACAATATGTTCTATCTGCATTCAAGTAAATGATGGTAATATTCGACAAACAAGAAGCCATGTCACGTGATGGTAAGTGGTTATCGCCAGTTATGTATGTGCATGTGAGGCTTTATCAACATGTTGCACTCCAATAAACGATGAAATATATTGAACATTGACACGTACCTAATGATTTTTTAAAAATTCATCTTTATCCCACCATCCTTAAGTCCAATTTTACAATAAGACTTAATGCCTATTGGCATTTTCCTCCTAGCTACCCAAAGGTGATTTCTAAGAGTAGTGATAGCTAGACATGCGAGTAAAAAAATCCAATCAAGAAACACCATCTAGGCTAAAGTGGGTGGTATAGACCCTAGCACCCTTCAATGTTACCAGCATTCGGTCTAGACAGGTAAAGATATACTTATACAATTCAATCACTACCTAATTAATTGTACAGGCAAATGAATATTTCAAGTGAAATAATAAAAAACAGAATGGCGTATAGGGTCAACGATCGTTCCATACATCTTCTGTCACTGCGTGAGTGATCAATCGACACCTTTTCGATGACAGCGTCAATGATCGTAGAGAGTCTGGATGTGCCCTGGAAAAGACAAAAATAAAAAATAAATGGCTTTGATATTTGGACCGTCCAGAACATCCTTTGTAGCAGATGGAGACAAAATAGATGTTAGATTTATCGATAAACACAATAAATTGTGACAGGCGTCTCACCATGCTTTGCACTTGCCGCCTCATCAACAACCAAATAATAATACTAACAAAAAAAACAATTCAAATTGAATATTTATAAATGATGTTTTGAATAAAATATCTTTACAATTTATTTTTTTATGTAATTCTTCTAATGTTAAAAATAGTTACTACTATTTTTATTTAGACGAAACCACACTTTTTTTAATGAACTTAATAGTAAAGTTGTATTATCTTGACTTTCTATATGGCAGTTTAGTATAAAATTAAATTAACTAAAGTTACTCCAGTTATGATAAAATAAAATATATATATATATTTAAATAAATAAGTTACAATTTATTATGGATGTGATGGAAGCGCGGAGAATTATTAATTGCCCTATTATTAGGTACGTCTTGACAGGCATACACTACCACCCGTATCTCATATCTGGAAAATCATCACACTGTTTCCTACTTCCGAATATAACTCCTGCTTTATTCCATAATCATCCATCGAGTACAGGGCCTTATCCAGCAATCTATAAACTTAAGTAAAGTAAAGCCATGAGCACACAAAATTAACAAAGTCATTGCGAGCGCGCCCCCTGGCGTTCGGTAGCAGAGGTCAAATTGTAATTTAATTAATTCTACACTCCAGGCTTTTTACTACAATCGTACGTACGAGTACGTATGACAGAACAGATAGCTCGTTGGAGTTGCGAGAGATTACGTACAGGTTCTCACTGCGGGAGGTTACAATACTTGAGGCAAATAATGTTTGTTGATTAAACTACTTTTGAAGTGTTTATAAATGATCATAGATCATGATCATGTTTTGAAATGTGCTTGTGGACAAAACTTTATCCTGTAATTCGACCCAATCGCATGGATTGTGAACGCGACTAGACTGTAGTGACGGAAATTTTTGACAGGTGACACTTGATACACACTAATGACAGATAAGAATGTCAACATTACATTTAAGTCGGTTCAAGTTCTTAAGAACCGTGTTATAACCATAAAGTTAATTATATTAACTCTATGGTTATAACACGCGACACCAACGACATCTATACGCCCTGAACTATACATTGTTTTCGACTGATATAAACTAACAATATTATTCCAAGTTTAAGCAAATTCTAACCCATGTTGCTTAGTAGGATAGGCCATTTTGATCTTTAGATTAAAGACACTTCAAACATTAACAGGGACGATAGGTTTCAAGCTCAATTTGGATTGCGTTTGTTAGGTTAGGTCATGTGTCAGCACTGTCAAATTCAATAGATGTCGTTAGTGTCGTTTTTTGGCTCTTATCAACGTAAAACAAACTTGACATTAAGCTGACAGACTAATGTCACGTGTTTGTCTGAAATCTTTATAATTGGGCCATATTAGTTAACACCATAAAATATTAAAATTGTGAACGTCTTTACAGCTTTATTTTGTCCCCAACACTTTAACTAGTAGTGTAACGTACTAAATATTGTATGTAAATTTTTAATAATGAAAAAGTTCTTTTTAACGGTATACAAGAACTCGTTCCAGTACAAATATATAAGGTTCGTAGTCTCGGGTCTCGAGTGTGTGTGATGTCTCATTTGTGTTTACCCGTGCGGCCGGCAACACAACGCGTTTTAGTGTGCAAATGTTTGTGTCTGAGGGACCGCTGTCGTTCAAAAATCCTTTATTGTCATTCCTTTGTAGACCATAATGACCTTTTATACTCCACCAATTTTATCTTATTAGCCCAAAGGCCTCCGACTATTCTTACCAACCAAGGTTTACCAAGAACTCCGAAGCATTGAAGCTGTCAAGAAATTTTACCAGTAGCCGTTGTCCATCCAATTTCCGTCCGCGCCCAAGACTGCTTGGGCGATTGACACAAATTGTCAAGCCATGGTAACATAACAAAGCACAGTTCAAATATTCAATGTTATAATATCAAGACTATGACCAATACGCCGTACGGTTACCCAATCATAAGACTCACTCAGAAGAAAGGCAATCGAAAGAAAGAAACATTGATAATGATAATGATTGGATTTTATTTTTGTTTGTCTGCCGACATCGACCTCTGGTTGCCGGTGCGAATAAACATAAAATTTCAATGGATTGATGATTTGTCCTATCGTAAGAGATTTAACGATAGGCTATTCAGCTAAGCACGCATTATCATCATGAGCTACCGTCGTCAACCCTACACCACCTAACCCAACCAACAAATAAGAGTCCGGTGTTGAACTCTATTCTCAAAAAAGTTAAAACCAGAGCATGGCCTGGTGTATTGGGTTGACAAATAAAATACAAACCGGACGCATTTTTTTTATTAAATACGACCTGCCCCGACATGGTTCAGTCATATAAACAATAATTATAATTAAGATGATATATATTTCAAATGATAAAATAATTTTATATATTGGTGCCTTGGTTCCGGCATTTGACGTCCGCATACATACAAACAAACTCATAAAGCAAACACTTTCTATTAACAATATTAGTATAGAGTTCTGCAGCTAATTTTTATGAGCGCTTCCATGTGTTGGCGGACAAATAAAGACGTTAATTCCGCTCGTTTTCATTAGATATCATTGGTTAAACCTTAAGAACAGCTTCATACAAAGAAGTACCGAAACTGGGGTTAGTCACTTACTCCCTCAAAAATTCACACAAACAACCCGAACCAGCGCACATCCTAATCGACTGCCCTGCAGTCAGGCATCATTAAATTAAAACTATTTTTTTTAACTGCATTAATTTTGTTTAACTGCACGTCCATTTCCGAACTGCTAAAATAAACTAAAACAAAAAATTAAGCAAAATAAATTTAACTCGCTCACTTCACTTCGTAACGACAGTCGAACTATACTATCTGAAGGTTAATTTTGTACAACGAAAATATATCCATCGTTAATCAAAATTCAAATGTACTAACAAAACAGTAGCAACGATATTCTGTTATCAAATGAAAAAACAAATAGGCTCACTGACCCGCACCGGACTCGAACGTCAGACATCACTCGTAGTTTTTATTTTATTTTGTGAAAGATTTTAATATGAATTCTGATTCGGAAGATTATTATTATAAACTATATAAATAATCGTTAAATTATCAATGTATAAGTGGCATACTATAAATGGCTTAGCATGTGATGGGTTTGTTACGTGCGTTGGTAATTGCAGTCTAGCAGATAGTTATTTGTATGTTAATATGTAGCTGGGAACTGAGCAAACAAACTCACTAATATTAGTAATTAATTTTGTTCATTCGACTTCGCATGTCGGTTGGTACTGACCCTGGCTGCTGGACGAGGAGTCCCGGGCTTGTATTCTGACCGGGCAGCCATATACTCGTATGTGACCGTATTTTTTTCACGGGTCATGGGGGTTTGTAATGTCATCATTGTGTATGTCCAAGCCACCCGCAACACAAGGAATACTAGTGCGCAGGGGGTGAGTGTGTAACCGTTTATTTAACAATTTTTTTTATTAGTATTTCTTACTGAAATATAAGGGGCTTAATCAATTCTGGAGTGCGAACCTCTGTCAGATAGTAGCCTACTGACCAACGGGACCAAATGGCGTCAGGTCCTTTGTAAAAAGTGGCTGGACTTCGTACCATCGATTTTAAAACTCAAAGTTAAAAATCTTGAAGTTCTTTACTTGATTGTGTAGCTACCATGCTATAAAACCAACGTTTGTTTGTTTGTTCACATATTTTTATTGTTCTGTGTGGTGTCGATGAAACTTCTACTTACTGAAATTGCTGTGATCCGTATCTAATCATATGTGATCAATTACCATTATATAAACTGTCCGCTCGTTTGCCAAATATTACATAAAACAATGAAACCTCTCATTAATTTTGCAACGCATCTAAAAAATCTTCATAGTCTATTATGAATGCACTGTGGCGTTCCCAGCGTGGTATGCCCAAAGAGGTAATCTCGAAGGTATATGTTCATAAATCTCCACTCGCAAGGCCAGCCATATTTACACACAAACTACCATCCTCCGGGAGTCGCATGGATGACTGAAAGGTCCCCCTCAAAATTACCTCTTGAACCCAAGGTTCAATTAATAATAATAGTTATGATATTTTATTCTAGACAAGAAGTCCATTTTATGTTAGTTATTACTGAAAAGTTATTAAGTTATAACATAATATAGCCTTTACTTAAATTATAACTAATTAAATAATTAGAACAAGCATGGGCAACTATCACCACTGTCCTGCCAGAGGGCAAATGTCTTCGGATCGGAATCATTACTCTTCGTAAGAGTTTAGGGTCTTCCTAGATTAACAATAACATGTTTTTTACTACTTGAGAAAAAAAAGCAGAAAGGGGAGTCACCTATTACCTTATTGGCCAGCAAGCCATCGATGATGTCTTTAGTATTCCGAGTGCCCATGTGTCATGACCACTTATAGTCAGGTGGCTCATCTCCGCATTTATCGGTTATTTATATTAAAAGACTAAATCTAAAGTACATATTCTAGTCTGAAGCGCACATCTATTCAAATTGCTATTTCAAAGTTTTAAGCCAACAGTTCATCATCTGTCCATCACACCGCATTATACACTGAACGAGGACCACGTCGGCCCGAATTAAAAGGCGATTGGATATTCAAAAAGGCCGTCGGACAACGCTGCCCATCGCTACATAGCATCAAACGCGCCGCGTCCTTTGAACGGCCGCGTGCGCTACCGAATAACACGAAGTAAGAGGTATTCATTTCAAGATTTCAATTGATAATTAAGCTCACTTTACAATCTTACTTTCTACTTGGTGTAATGAAAGAGATTCTTTAAGGCCCGTAAAAAATGAGCGCGCTTTTGTGTCCTGTTGAATGTGAAATGTACTGTTTGAGCCCGACATTGAATCATTGCTGGCGAACTCCATCGTAATCATTGATTTTATTGCGATTCCATTCCATATCAATTTTGTTAAAGTTGAATTTTGTCTTCAATAGGTGTTTTGGTATCGTTTTGGCAAGAAGGATGTATGCTCAATAAATTTGATACTATTTATTTATTTCTTTATTACTACTTATTACTTATTTGCGATGTAGTGTTGGATTGTAACCTGCCTTTGTCACGGCAGGCTTAGAAAAATTTTAGCTATGCATTAATTATGAAGCATTTAATCCCAAGCATCAGGACCAGCAATACATTTGTGACTGGCTTCAAATAAACTATATAATTATAATTGGTTATATATGTTATCATGTCTTGGACTATTGATATCATCATAACTTTTTCACTTCTTTATCATTTCCCGCTTATTATCACACTCTTAATCCATAAACCGTCACACTAATTTCATGATTTTTAAAACCATCCTATTATACGCTTCCTATTATACCCTTCCTAATACAGATACATTATTCCTTATAACAAGTAGTCACATTTGTGTGATACCCTTCCCTGGTGCGACGTCATAATTCTGCAATTTCAAAATTAAAGATCATTTGCAAATAAACCTGTTAGCTCTACGAAATCCTGCGAAATTGTTTAACAAACAATCTAACTTTTTACTTTGAACCTTTGCATTAGGACCCCCTGTATTCCATGCGGTATGGATAAACACAAATTAGATATCACACACAACAAAGACGACCAAAACTTATAATTAGCTGTGAATAAATATCTGCTGTGAACCGACATCGAACCCAGGACCTACACCCAGTAACCAGGGTGTACAAACTCACTACACTTTTCAATTCTCGTAAATCCTCTTGTTAAACATGATCTAACTGAAATTTATAGCATTAGTCAATGTAAATCAAAGCATACCTCGAAAATGACTACAAAATTTTTTCGTTTGGAAAATCCGCTCAAAAAAAAATTCCATTAAAATATAAGGGCTCGGCAAGCCATAGAAGATTGTAGCGGCGCAGAGGTGCGCCACAATGCATCGATTGCAGATACCGCGAGGATTATCCCACAAAGTGCCGAAACCTCCCAAGACGAGAAAGATAGATGAGATTGTTGGATGGAAGTACACAGCACAAAGGCAAGTATCTTAGGGTATATACTAAAAAAACTGTAAAGAAGTCCAATCTGTTGTCAAATATATTTCGAATTATTCTATGTATACGGGCTTTATCCATTTATTTTCCAAAAATATTTTTTATTATTTCTGATGCCTCTCTCTTTGTTACGGTGTAATGTAAAAATCACTGAATAAAATGCGTATTAATTATTATATTATTATAATTACAAGGGTCAACAGCCAAGATACCTACCTACTTTTATTATGCACCTAATAATATGCTTGTACTACAGATAATACTACTATAAGAATAAAATTTAATATATAATTAAAAGGTTTTAATGTTATGTTAATGGTAATAATAATAGTTACATATATTTCTAATTGACCAGACCAAATAAGTGATGTAAACGAAAAATTATTGAAACGCCTGACACAATGAGAGAGCAACACTTGCATCTTACAATATAATGCTACATAAATTGTTAGTCAACTTAAAGACTTTCTTGCAAAGTAAGTAACGCGTAACCAAACGTTAAACGTTTTCAGATCCCCACACGCATTCACTAGGATTCCCTGTGTTGCGGATATCATGGACATACACAAATCTAACATCACAAACACCCATGACCCGAGAACATAAATTTATCTGTCACATAAACGTTGAATCGAACCTGGAGACCCGACCTTGGCAGGCAAGGTCACTTCTTACTAGCTTACGCAGACGTCTGATACTACGGCAAGATATCTGTACTAAGTATTTTACCATTATTAACTTGACTGTTCACTGAAATCAACCTTAAAGATTAATTTCTTACTCATTTTTGGGTTTTGGATAACAACTCTACTATATAGTCGATACATTATCGAATATAGCCATAGTGTGATATTGTCACCATACTTATTTGTGCGTTAAGAATCACTTTGAGCGAATGAAGTAAAGATCTCTAGCTCTGTACCGAAACAGCCGACGAACAAAACACGGTTCACACGTCACTCATCAAACCCTCACTCTAATACACGCTTCGGATTTTCGTGGACAAATCGCATGAGCGACCAATCTCAAATCGCGTAAAGAAAATCTTTGTCCAACAACACTCAGCTGCAACATTCGGAGATTACACCTACTTATGACCGAAGTGAAGCGATTCAGGTCCACTGAACGGCACTAAACCTCAGGAGGCGACGCCTTCGGTTATTTATTCAACTAAACTACTTCAATTGTTACTGAAAAGTACGCTTTAATACCTCAAGATCAGGTATAATTTAGACTGTTTAAATAATCGAAGTTTTTAGTTAGTTCTGAAAGCATTTCAACGCGCCACTGGTCGTTTAGTATGGCGCCCATACACTTTTTCACCTCCTAAATTTGTCGGCTACTTCCAAAATGTGCTCTTAAGACGGATTTAAATTTGCAATTGTTGCATGAAATGGATATGCAGTAGAGCATAAATGGTTGTTTGTTTGTTGTCGCAAAAAGAAGTTATTGTGACTTAGTTCGTTTGTTTCCTTGACCGCGGCGTTTCGCGATGAATTTATTTTCGTAAACTGAAAACCAACTTACCGGCTTTTGAAGTGGAAGTTTTCGAGAGTTCTGTCTTGTTCGAGAAGTGTACCTTTGAGTAACTTTGGGAGACAGTGAAAGGTGATATACTTCTATAGTATTATAATGGGTATTCGAAATAAATAGAATAAAATACAGCGATAGCCCAGGAGTTCGAAAACGGCCTAAATTTTTTTGAAATCATAGAATTTAGATCAAAGAGAATGTTAAAAGTTTAGAAAAGGATAATATATTTAATATTTTTTTACTAAAACAGAAACGAATGTTTTTTGAAAATAATATGAAGCTTCATTTTCATGCATGATATCGGCGATAGTCAAGCCTTAAATCATTTTATTAGAGATCTCTTAGTGGAATTTTAAAGATTACGAATAAAAACATATAAAATACATATAAGATTTTTTTTCATTTTGTAGGAAATTTAAAAATCGATTTAAGTAATTCTAGAAGCTAAACATAACAAATACTAAAAATTGATTGGAAGTTACGCAAAGAACTAAAAGCAACATAGATTTCGATAGGATCCTATGTAAATATGTACGCGTAATTGTATACAAAAATATAGGGCATAGGGAAAGTAATATAAGAACGTAGATAGTTACTTGCATACATGTAATTAAAATGTGTTTGATGTTTTATTCTCAGCGCATTCCTCGACAGACGAACGAATGGAGGCTCGTGACAGCGGGAGTTGAACCCTGGACCTCGCCTCTGTCACTCAGAAAGTCTTACGGTTAGCAAAAAAATCATAATTGCCTACAAAAAAGTACACATTAATTAATGTTTGAAATAACATTTTACACAGTACTCGCTGGTTTTATGGGCTCCGTACAATAAAATTTAAAGCGATGTGTTGATCCATCTATCAAACCCTATTTATCAACCATAATAAAGGAATTATGATTTTGGGAATTAATTTTCCGTAAGTAGCCAATGGCGATCATAATTTAAATAGTCTCCTGTTATAATGGGTTGTTGCTGTCAATAATGTTATTTTCAATGAAATAATGCACCAGTGATAATTTCTGTTAAGTGTAGGTGTGTTCATTATATTACGTCTACATGCAAACTGAACCAATATACTTGGATATAATTTGAATGTTCTGCTGTCAATTTTACGAATATATTATATACAAGGCCTGTTCTGCTAAAATTGCTAGTATCGTGAGTTAAATATTTTGTTACGAGAAGGTTATTAAGGTTTCTATGTAATCACGCTCTCTTCGACGGGAGCCTTAGTAGATCTAGCAGCATTTTTGATTGGAAGATTAAATAGTTTTTTCAAATTTATAAAAAAAAAAACCTACCAGCAAGGTATATTGAACAGCGAACTCCACGCATTAATGACTGCTTGTGGCAAAGCTTAATTAATGCTATCGTCCGTCGAAAGGCATGTTAAGTCGTCGAATCCGATTATAGTTAGATAGGCATCATAAGTCATGTCGGAGGCTGTCAAACGACATATGAAGGTCCAAAATTTTATATGACTTAACACCTCCACCAGACTGTACCGAAAACACTCCAGAGAAACATCAGTTACATGGGCAAACCCGTGAAATGGTCCAGTCTAGGATTGAAGCTGGCCAGCCTTAACAAATTTAACTAAAATATTCAAATGTTTTTGCCACCAGTACACAGGCACACATGAGACCGGGAGCCACGCCGCAGCGAGGGGTCTTGCTGTTTGAGATCACTCGCTGCCTGCCACCGCGCACACGTCAACTGCTGCTTAATCCGGTATTCTGACCAGCCTCTGTCTACTTGTACTTGTCATAAATATAGTAGAGAGCCACTTTTATAGATAAACTTTTAATTAAGAATTTAAATGTGCTGCTTATTCTGTATAACTTTGTATCGCTTAATAAAAACTTAGTCTTTTTAACTACAAAGTAGTATAATATTTTTTTGATACAGGAGAATTTATTTATATTTTTATTACAATACTTATAATAAAACACCCAAATATTAATACTCAAGGCTTAGCATTTCTTGACTTAAAAGGGCAAGAGATATTACAAACAATGAAGACCTAAGAAGAATCATAATTGTTTCATTCGACTCTAGCATATACGGGGTTGCGTAAGGGTAGTATTAAGTTACAAACATAAGTAGCACGTTATATTTACAATGTAACTCATTTAATATAATTGGTTACATCTCATTGATGCGTATTATATTATAGTTTACCAACACGGTATTATATGGTTTCATCATATTTTACGAAAACTTATACAAACGTTATTTAACATATTTAAATTAACCTAATTTATTATTTATCCACTTTTCTTCTGTTCTCTGGGTTCAGTGTCAAATTTATCTTGTAATTTCTTTTTTACTTCCTTTAATCTCCACCTATTAGTTCTATGAAAGAATCCTGCTTCATTTGCCGCATCTGGCCTCCCTATTCTCGCCCCAGGCTGTACCGGATCTTTATTATCGAAGTCGGGAGTTTTAGCTAGCCATTTTACTATATCAACAAATGTAATTAGTGGCGTTTCTTCACTGTCAATCGTTTCTTCTATAACAGGAATATCAATTTGGCCGGAGTTTGTGTGTAAAACAAAATAATTTGTACCAGTGGAGCTCATTGTTTTTGAGCTGTTACTTTTTATGGTTTTAATTTCTTTCGAGTGGTATAATTCATTATTCTTATCTTCGTCAAATCGTACAACGAGCGATGTCTGTGGCCGCTCATTGTATAATACCATCTCGTATTGATGCACTTTCATATAATGTGAGATGAATTTCTTTTGAATCAACAAATATTGTGATATGATTCTTTGCATTTTGTAGTTTTCCCTTCAAGCATTGGTTCTAGATTAAAATTTGGTTGGTTGGTGGACAGAAATGTTATACAATGTTATTATAGAAACTGCACATTCTTGTATAGATTGTAATATACAAGTAAATTTTAATTAAATAAATATATCACTATTTTCAGATTACCGATTGATTATGACATTTTGGCGTGTGTGTGATATTGTTAGATTCGTATACAATTTTTCTCTCTGGTTAATATGCTGTAATTTTGACAGAAAGTAAATGAAAATTTATAATCTATGATGACAGATAACAATTTCTTTAGAGAACTTTAGCATTAAAGCTCCAGTAATATGACTTTTTTTCTTTGACAAAAGGTAAAGTTTGATCTAGATATTACTAATATTAAAAAGCAATAAAACTACATTTTTAACTCGAGACTTTTGATTCTATTTTTTCCCCTATATCTTACACTTCACGATTATAATCACTTCTTATGTTCTTTTGCCATTTGAAAGGTACATTATTCCGGATGAAAATAGGCTTTTTATCAAGTATATGTGAGTCATAATTAATTGTTGAATCCGAAAGAAATTGAGGCGGGCCGCTTGTATTACATAAAATTGAACACATCACACACATTTTATTTGTAATTTCTAGCTCGCTGACATTGTTTTGCTATATAAGTAGTTGTATGAGTAACTAAATTAATATTATATTAACGTGTGAACCAACCAACGGCTTGCCTCGACTTCGTGAAGGTGCAACAGTTAATCTATCTTACTACAAAATCTAAATTATGTTAATTTATACGCATTATATATAGTCTATTCTATAACCAACTGGAATAATGTACATTTCAAATAGTAGGTATAAGAATGTTTCAAATAGGTGCTATAGTTCCGGACATCTTCCTCCGCAGACACACAAACTTACATAAATCGCACTCTCTCTTTATAATATTAGTATAGATTATTTCAGTTAATAATCATAGAATTAATTAATACTTTAATACAGCGCTATCTGAAGTGATTTCTTAGCGAAAAGCATCGTAAATATATCATATTCTCAATTCTCATATTCTCGATAAAAATATATCGTAAATATGACCTCAATCAGGGAAACAGTTCAGAAGTTATACAATCATTAACCGGCACTGAATATTTATTTGTTTCTTTATTTAACATATATGTATGCTATTATTGCAGGTTTCACCCAATGCAATAGTGTGTAACATAAGTTGGAACTTTTCAGATATCTTATCGCATTCAAATTATATGGAATTCCTCACATGATTCCGTCACATAATATTAAATCACGGAGGGAGGTGACCAAAACTATGACTTTTTCCTTTCCTATAACACAATGTTGACGCTGTATATAAAATGATATATCATAGAAATATATATGCTTACTTTTTACTTTAGATGATTTAATTAAAGGAAAATACTTGATTTTTACAAAGTATTCGATATTTGTGTAAGTAGATAATTGTCATAAAATTTTAATCAAATCATTCGTGTTAAAGCCACAAATAATAAATTCAAAATCTATAAACCGCTACTGATGTCAACTCGATAAAACCTATTGTAATTATTCTGGTGATAACAATTTTCATAAATATTGTTATTCTTTCTTCTCTGTATTACCAATCGTTGGTTTTTCCAATCTCTTTTTAAATTCTTCGATTTGCTGATGCGCCTTTTGGGTGAAGTATCCTTCTTCCTTATGAGTCTCGGGATGTACGAACCCAGGCATTTTAATTTTTTGTACTTCTTCTTCTTTTTCTGGCTTACCCGTTCCTCCTTTACCGTCAGAGAATGTTCTAGACTGGCAAACGGATTTATCATACTGCATTGGTATCAATGTTCCATTCGTTACACGTAAACATTTATGAGGAAAGATATTGTTAGTATTTAATACTAGAGGAGTTTTTGGACACAACGTGAAAAACTTTACCATAGCTGATCTCAGTGCAATGTTCTACACTATTCTGGGTAAAAATAAAACGAATAGGGCTTTGAGCAATTAGGCACCAAAAGTTGGATTACATCGCAATACATTGATATTTAAGAAAAATCACAAATTAATTTAAATTAATAACATTTACAAATTTCACTCAGAACTGTCGCTGTCAAAAATGTAAGCATCTCCAGATGTTACCACCACAGGGAGCGTATATTACAAACACTTAATATCTTATCTGCGTATTATATCGTATTACGTACAACCATATACCGTATTAAGTGTGAGCAAGGGCAAGGTTCTTTCTCTTAGACCCAATCTCCACTGACTAGTATATATAGATATCTGTGATCTCCGCCTTCCAATCTATCAGTTATCCTCATGAACGTAATAAATTAGTATAAAGTATATTAAGTTTATCGTTATGCTACGGCAGATTTAAGAACCATTCGAGCATCTTGTTAAAAATATTAAACCAATAACAAAAAGATTGACGATTTTATTCAAGTATTAAACAATGATTGGATGGAATTAGAAAGTTGCAATCTAAAGTTGTTTAATTGCGCGTTATTGGTATGAATATTCTAAAATAGACGCTGCAAAGACTCCTAAGATCGGACATGACATGACATAAGGACGGTGAAAATTAATCAACAGTCATCTACTCTTGGTAGAGTGGTCGTGGTACTGACGATGATGTTATCACTGCTCTTTGATCATAACAGCTGTGACTGGATTTGTTATTGACATTGCGTGTATATTGTACATTGGAAAACTCTGTGGCAAACCTAATTAAATCTATCTAGCTCGTTGATGCACTTCCACGCGACCGGCTTTTACTCATCTAAGATCTAATATGTAAGCACGTTGTCTAGGATATTCGCATGTATGTATTTGTCTAGCTGTTCCTAGTTGTCTTACGAATGTGTTACAGAATTAGCTATCTTACCAGAATACCTGCAGGTTATCCTACCCTTCTACGTAGAACGTCTCAATTTATAGAAATAAAGAAGGTAAAATATATACATGCCAATATGACAGAAAATATATTCATTATCCTTTGAAAAAATCATAAATACTTAAAATGAACTTAAACGTCTTCCCAACAGTGAACATGTCGATAACAAAAGCTTTCTAAAACAATAAAAATTTATTCGTATTCTTTTTATTTATCATGCTTCTGCGCCATATCACCAGGTTTATCCGATTTTAGTTTCTTTTTAATTTTCTCCAATTGTTCTTTTTGTTTGTTGAAAAAGTAGTGTTCCTCTTGAGCCGCGGCATATTCTCCAAGTTTGCCTCCTAAATCCCTAACGGACCCTCCTCCTCCACCGCCTTTTCCAGCACCAGATCCAGGCATACCCGTTGGACTATAAAATCTAATACTCTCGTTTTTGAATATCCAAGACTTATTACTGTTCGCCAGAACGGCAAATGCTCTTTGGTACCAATTCGTCTCGCAGAGATTTTTATCCATCCGTTTGTAATTAAATATAGAAGATATTGCCTTACGAAATAATATATTCATTTTTGTATTTTGTCGTTTTTCTTTACGGATATTTTAAAATACGTCACATTTGATGTAATGAAATTTGACATTGTGTTTTCTTCCAAGTATTTTAAAAATATATATTTTTAATTTTAACCTTCGTCATGTCTCTAGATCAAATCTTCCGTCAATTTTTACACTGTGTCCAATGATTTTTAATAACATACTATTTTATTACTTCTAAGTTAGATAGGCAGGCTGCAATAGTAAATTTATAACTTGACAAATGGCGGGTTAACCTAATCGAATTGGGCGCGCCCTTTGGCATAGTAGGTACACGAGCAACATTTTGCAAACTTACCATTGAAGCAACTACGTGCCCATGTCATAATTTTAAATTCGAAAAAAATTACCATAGTAGTGATCACGCTTTGTTTAAATATGAACATTACAAAGGTTAATTTCATAGAATTTAATTCAGTGAAATCACTTAGCGAGATATAATTAATTATAGAAATGTTATATTATGATAGGTTATGGGTCAGAAATTGAATAAATAGTAACTTTATAAGCAAATGCATATGCGGGCGCAATTGCAGCTACAAATTCATCTTAATAATAAAGATCTTAACAATTCCCTTTAAGATAGTAAAAACGTTCACACAATATTCTCCGCCTTCCCGGCAATTAGCGTTACTGAATGTCACAGTGTTTTAATTGTGTTATAGTGTTTTCTCTGCTAAATGCATTGGTTTTGGTAATCATTCAAACCCATAATTAGGGTACTAATTATTTTTATCAATCCCTATTTATAGCTCAGACGTCCAAGAACTTGTTAGTCTCAACGAAGGTTCGCTGTAACCTTCTGACCAAAATGGAGGTTTTATTTAAGGTTAGTATATATATGCACTTTTCCTTCATTTAAATATGATATTGATACCATCTAATGAATATGGGGAACAGTGTTAATGGCACAATATGGGGTAAATAGGTCTATGGTCACATCTATACATAGCATTTTGAATGGAACGGAAAATAATGGTCAATATAGGATTTACTGATGAAATAGCAGTAGTATGTAGTAAAAAAAAGATGAGTGAAATTGAATTAACGAGTCATATAGTAGTTGGGAACATCCGAGAAAACAAGAGCTAGGAAGGAAATACATAGAAAAAAGCATTACCAGGAACAACTTTATATGTTCAAGATGTATCTACATGGACGAATGTCAAAAGATGAATATGAAATAATGATATAGTTCGGCAATCAAAGTTATTTGAACAAAAGTAATTTTAGCGACGAGATAACAAAGCTACCTTTTTGTTATCAGATATGGCTGAGATTGCAAATTTATATATGTATAATACCCTTAACTTGAAAACTGGTCCACCGGGTTAGCAACTCAGATACGAGTTAGTAACTTACATAAAATAATTTTTGAAGAAATTTAAGGACTTATTTTTTCACCGTTTCAGATATTATATTTCCTGTGTCTTACATCTGCTGCTATGAGTTCACAGTAAGTTACTCTTGCAATAATAAAAAAAAAATTGTTTCTTCATGTAAAATTAATAGAAAAGCAACAGACCGCATGTTTTTTTTGTGTTTTACACATTGTACAAATTATACAATAAAGTATAGTATACCATAAAGAATAATATTATGTATGAGTATTTAAATAACATAAATTTTCAGGCTTCTTCCTTCGTTAATCGTCCAATCTCCAATAGGAATCGATTTAGGAATTGGCGGAATCGATACGAACTTAATAAGCAATATTAATTCCAAAAATAACATAGCAACTTCCCAAACAAAACAATGTTACTGCATTCCAAACAACGCCAATAGTCGACCAGTTACAAGTCATCTGGAGCCGACAAATGAAGTTATAGAAAGAATAGTTGTATATCTATACAAAGTCAATGGAGAGGTGAAGCTTTATATTCCAAACAGGAATAAACAAGAATTGATCCCTGAACTTAATTTTGATGAAAGTAATGGCGATATTTTGAAACCAGTATTTTCAGAATCTATAGTTGATCTTTTTGATCCGAACATTATTACGCCACAGCAAACTGTAGTGACATTAACTGAAGGGATTGTGAAAGAAACCGAAATGATAGACGTAGAAACTAATAAACCAGAGCCGATAAATACGATTTCTGGCAGCGGTGAACTATTAATCGAGAATATTGATTATTTATCTCCTATAACATCAAACGATAATACTTTACTAGGAGAAGACAATCCTAAAAATGAAGAGAATATATCCATTGATAATGTAATGCATCACTCGAGCCTAATTCAAGGCGATGAAGTGAATAGTCCTGAATTAAATGAAATTATAAATTTGCCTAATGCTGATCAATTGGCTCAAATCACTTCTGCGTTACAAGCAAAACCACAGGAAATAAATAGTCAAATTACAGTTATAGATAGCCAAGACTTGGAAATAAATCCTAATTTGGAAAATTCTAATCAATTAAACCAAATAACCTCAATGTTACCCTCCAACTTATACTCATCAGGTAGTGAAGACAATGATCACAAAAATAATTGGGATAAAATTATTAGTTTAAATGATTACGATCAATTAAAAGAAATATTTTCATTGTCACCACCTAAATCTCAATCACGTCCTGAACTACTATTGCAGCAAAATCCATACTCTACGGAGTCAATTGATAGCCGTTATATTACATTTTATGATTGGTTCGAAATACAACTTAAACATGTGGTGTTATATAATTTAGAAACATCGTCTAAAATTATAGAATTCAGAGAGCGAGTCAAAAAGATCCTTCGACATAACGGAATGCACATTAACAATAACGGGGTTGTTACTGATTCAAACGGAGATTTAGTGCAGATGAATAAGATAAAATTACGGCCCATTCTTATAGGAGGTCACAATGATCCACACAATTTCTTTGAACAAAAAATAAACCTCCCTGAAACCAGAGTATCATACGTTCAGCTCATAGAAGTAATTCTAATTGCACCACCCAAGTTATTAGGCACCCTGGTGATGGGAACTGTGTTTCTGCCGAGAAATATACACGGAGGGCAAAAGTTAGACTTATGGAATAGCTACAAAAACCAGAATATTGAAAATAAAAATGCATTCGGCTGTACAACATGCAAGTCAAAGAATCCCCAGAAACCTTATTCTGGTTCCAGTTCTATTATAAACGGGCCACGCAATTCAGCTGTGACGTTACCTTATAGACAATATCATGGTCTACCTTTTAGAAGAACTTTCAATACTGGGAAGAATATTTCGCTAAAGGATTTACCGGATAAAGATATAAAAATTGCCGTCTCAACACAGCAGAAACAAATCAATGAGGCCAGCAGAAGTAGCTTAGGTGAGGTCTTCAACGGATTACTTGGAAATTTCGGTATTACACCAACTCTAATCACTAATCCAACTCGTCGGTTATTAGGTGGTGCTGTCCCAAACGGACCAAAAGCAGGGCCAAAAGCATACCCGAACGACGTGTTACCAGGATTCAGAATCATTGGGGGGGCTGCAGCCACCAGCAGTGGAACTCCACTTGCTAATAAAGGGCGATCCGGTTTTGAGAAACCTTCCTATATAATATAATCACTATGTTTAACTCCTATTGTTTTGTAAAATATTAACCTTACATTGTGAACGTTATTAAGTATTAAGTTCGGAAACATAGATAAGTAAGCATCTGTTGATTTTTTTATGTTAAGTAAAGACTTAAGTAAATTTTTAAGTTAAAACTTAAATATTTAAACGACTTGGCTTCCTCTGGATATACGATTTTTATAATTATTTAATTTATTAAAGGGTATTGCAATTTTCTTATTTTGTGTACTCATTATTTTAGTAAATGCTCCCGAAAAGTAATTAATATAATTACCTACATTTATACTTTTAATAAACATTAAGTCGCCAAAATTATCTCTCGTTAACATGCGCATATCATACTCGAATATTATTTTGAAAGACGTTAGAATGTTTGAAAAATTGAACAAAAATGATGAAATATAACGCACCCTTAGAATGAAAGATATATACATATCAGTATATCATATATATATATCATATATATATATATATATATATATATATATATATAGATTATATTATTTATTATTAGAGGTATTTTTTTCAAAATCGCGGATGTAGGTATACCAACTGAAACTGCATAGGTTCAATATTCTTTTTAATAGATTAGAATCCATTCAGTCATTCTAATAAAGGATTCATAAAACAAACTAATATGCGAGTGCAGCAAGCATATCACGTAACCTTTACTCAAAGAATTAAGTATCCTTAAATTAGACTGTACGTTTTCCTTTCAATAAGCCTATTTTCCGAAAACAAATTAGAATTGGTTTTGTAATATGTGGACATATTTCTGTCAGGTATATGAGAAATCCATTTACTTTGTATTCCCAGGACTGAAATGTATAAAAAAATAATAACAAAGTATAAGAGCTATACTAAAGTCATATAGTTACCTAAGTATATTATCTTTAAGTTACCATCACACAATATTTATATTTCAATTGATTTATTATACGAAAAGTATAAAGTAGGGAGGCAAGCGATAAATGGACCGCCCATCGCATAATATATACACAAATTTTATAAAATGTGCTAAAGCAATAGTTAACACCAATGTAATTAGTGAAAGACACATAAAATATTGATCACACAAAATATTACTAATATATTAATCTAAATAGTACAATAACGAATCTTGTTTATTATAAGCCACGCCATCTATAATATATTTACCGTAATACTAGAAGTACCTGCAAGCTGAGTAATGTAGGATACAAAGTAGTTTTCAAAAGTAAAAAGAGATGGCGTCGAACGAAGTGATGATTCGGAATTCTGCATAATATTATATTTATTGCTATCCGATTTTCCGATGATGATGATTTTTATATGATGGTTTTACCATTATAATAATTAGAAAAGCTTTACTATTAATTAGATACCTACTTAATTATGTATGATGGAATGAACATAAAAAGCAACCAGTTCATTCAAATTGGAAGCATTCCGCGGTTAAACATTAAAAAGCAACCAAGCAAGTTTAGTTCAGTTCAGTCAGTCACAGTCAGTGACCGAAACGAATTGTGAGGAGTGTTGCTGCTTTGCTCTAAAAATACGAAATGTCGGTTTAAAAAAAAAACTCAGTGGTCAAGTTTTCTGTGACGAGAAACATGAAACTGCATTGAAATAAGAAGTAACTAAAGACGTTTAGCTTAACTAGATTGTCCTATTTTGAAATTATGAGGTTTCACCAACCTTTTATAAAGTAAATCTTATTTCGTTGTAAATTCGCGGTATTCTTGACTTGTGTCTATTGTTTGTGAATGGATACCCAATCAATGTTTTAGCAATGGAAGGATGTTGTTAACTTTTATTGACAAAATTTTCGTGACCACATCACTTTGAACTTGGATGGGATTTATTTGCTGGTGAGTTTTGATATATAAACTTGATAATAATTTATGGCTATTATTAAATTTGTTCGTTTGTGAAAAGGTGAAAATAGTCGTAGTAATAATTTAAGTCTTATAAAATGTCGTTACTGAACATAGACTTATTATGTTACTGGACTTTTTTGCCGGTATAATCTTTGTTGACACACCATTTTACTGTTATAAATAAAGTAGGTAAGTTCGAGGTTTCGAAAAATTTCTATTGTATGCAGAATAAATAGATAAATTGTAAATTTTATTGAATTTATGTACAGATCTGTACCTCGATTAATTGTCGTGCAAAACATAGCAAGCGCAAGTCATTTAAGTGCATCTGGCTTCAGTTGGACGATTTAGGATGTTTAGGGGTTCTTCTCAACTTTGAGTCTAAGATAACTCCTGTGCGTCAACAAGGATGATGAACGGAGTCGGTTAAGGTTTCGTTTTGCCCAAAATAATTCCGCGCATACTCTTACAGGGTAACCTGCTTCTATCCAAGATAAGTGTTAATTTTTTTGACGTGTTCTGAACCTCTACGTTACTATCCTTATTTATCAAAATCAATATAGCGTGTTATTTATGTTATATATTTGTATACGCAGAGATAAATTTGCGTGCATTTTATCGTCTACGCTTACCTACGGTTTTAGTCCGAAACGAGTCAGTGATGTTTTTGTAATAATGGCATGTGTTTGGACGGTAGTCTTACCATAAATTGATCTGTTTGCTGTTAAACGTCAGCTTAAAAAAATCTCATAAGCCTTTATTTCAGCCCTTACGGGCAAAAACACCTGTGAGATTTTCAAACAAAAACCTTGGTTCTTCTATTTGCAATTGGTTATTGATGGAAGTATACTATATTTGCTGCTTAACAAAAGAAGTCTCTATTTAAACAATCTGATGAACGTACCTATATCCTTACGACCTCGCTAGGATTCCCTGTGATGCCAGTGACACAATAAAGACAAAACCAAGGGCCCAGAATCTTCATCTGGCAAATATTACTCAGGCAGGCCTAATTATTATCGAACAGACTTCAGGATTGAAATCTTCAATCACAGCCTGCTAGAATTGTATGTATAAATTGTGCTGCTATCGAGCCGAAAATAGTAAGTGAAGTTTTGTACTTAATCAGCGTAGAAACCCGAAACGAAAAGACCAGAAAACAATATTATATTAATATACTTGAGCGGTCATATATAAACACACACATGCACTAGAATTCTCTATGTTGCGGGTGGTATGGACACACAAATTAGACGTCACAAGAATCCATCACCAGGGAACAAACAATTATCTGTCATACAAATGTCTGTACCGGCCGAAAATCTAACCGGTGGCCACTCGCTCCCATAAGGGTCACCCAACCAAAAGGTTAAGTTTTTTTTTATACTTATCGACGCAAAAACGATACAGTCGTGGTGATGTGCACAGCTCGTTGAGATTGAGCAATTCTCTCAGCGCCCGACTAAAGCCGTGTAATCTATCGTCATGGCCTCGCGGCTGTACCTTTGCAAAACTTGTACATGATACGCTTTTGCAATTTTATGCCTCAATGGCCTTGGGATGTCGTCAAAAAGTTAATCAATCGATTTCTCGTCCGTAATATTTGCGAGAATTCGGTGACTAAATGATGACATTAATGCAATAAAACTCTGAAACTATCAAATTGGGTTAAGTGACAAATTTAGAACTTCTAAATTGTTTTAAGAATAATTAGCGTTGAATAGGCGAGCGCTAGTTATATATTTTATTAAACGATTCCATGATCCGACGGCTACATTAACCTGTCGGTAGCGCTAATAACAATTCCAGTACTACTTCTGTACTTCAGAGGGCACATTAAGCTATACTGGAGGTCTTCAGGCGACACTAAGGCCACTAATTACTTCACCAGCCCGTTATGGAATTACCTCAGAGCCTCAGTTGTGAGGATCTTAAGACTTGTGCCTAGCAATGGGTACTAAATGAATTCTCGCTTCTATGAAGAGTATACTTAAGATGGGCCACACTGAAAATCGAATTAGCTGGTTTTCAAAGCTGAATCCAGATACCCCTTATTGACCAGCAAGACATCAAGTTACGGACATCCGTGGACGAAGATGACTTACCATCATGCGACTTCCTTGTTAAGTTGCCGAGAATTAAAATTTAAATAATGTACGTGATTAAAAATATTGATATTTGTTGCCAAATAGTGTTTTAAAGCAAATTGTGTATAGTCGGAAGCACTTCAAAGATTCTCTAAGCGTGCACGTGTGTGTAAACACCAGAAAACACTTACGGACCATGTGTCAGTTTGAGTGAAATAAAAACAATCTGAAATGTGCGTACGGGATACTTGTAAAACATTAGGATTGTACACGTAAAGGTACATTCATTAATTTCCCGGCCCTCATCCCAATCACTTGGGGTCGGCACAGTGTACCCTTTTCTTCCATACATCTCTATTTTTCGTCATCTCAGTGCACACATCTTTAATCTTCATATTGTCTTCCACACAGTCCATCCACCTCTTCTTAGGTCTTCCCCTTCCCTTATATCCATCCACTTCCATTCTCAGCATTGTACACGTAAAGGTACAAGGTAACTATTTCAAATAAGTAAATTACTTTTTAACCGTCTTCAAGAAGTAGGAGTTTCTCAATTACTTTGTATATATTTTTTTTTTCATATTTGTTATCTCAGAATTCTTAATCAGATTAACCTATACTGGCTTGGTTTGGTCCCAATTAAATTTGAAGGAAAAAATACCTTTAGTAAAGGGAAAAGTTAGGAGATGAAACTAAGCCATTCACCTTCGTCACAATGAAGTCGGGTTGTTTTTGTTGTTTTTGTTAAAATATTAACTTCTTGTATACAAATAGATGTTAAATGAGCGTAGTGAGTAGTCACTATCGTCACTGTTTACAACGCGTTGCGACCATTAGGAAGCGAAAACCCTCTCTATAAATGGATTGCTATATCAGGGACTAAAATTGTTACAGTATCGATATATTCATATATAAGTTTAATTATATTATTGTTTTAAGTTCATTATACCAAGTGTAAATTATTTTTAATTTATGTAACTTGAAGATTTAAAAAGCGTATTTCTGTTTATGTTTGTTCCTGTAATCTACGAGCGAGCTGTATCTCTTACTTCGTTTATAATTTTATGACCTTTAATAGATAAAGAGGAGCGGTCGAATTCCAAATTTTATGGGTTCGGTAAAATTTTACCGTGACGGATGTACAGATATAAAAGTGATCTTATTAAACTTCAGTTTTATTTTAGGGATTGTAAGGAAATTTTAATAATTACATTATTAAGTAATTAGCAAAGTCCCCGTCTGCCCGCCTGTCATCTTGAGCTGCGCAAAAAATTAATCCATGGATTTTCAGGCGGTTTATTACTTATAGATTCACGAACTAATTTTCTATGTAGGGTGTAAAAATTTTAAAATTATAAACACCTGATAAAAACAAGTTAATTATTCCACGTGGGTTTCCAATTGTGAAGTTAAGGATGTGTTTCTTAAAACGAAGCGAACGAGGTACTAGTTTAGTTTTACCTATATTGTTGCTGTCGATGAGCTTGAATTGTTATCAGTAAAAAACCTTACAAAAACTACGTAGTGTCGTTACGGTCGACTGTCGACCGCTACATAAATAGATATAAATAGATACCGGTTAATAAATTGCGTCTATGGAATAGACAGTTAAGGGTACTCTTTATAATTTTCTATTTGACATAACTGACTATTCATCTTTATTTCCTTTGTAAAATGATCGCAATTATTCATTTATCACTTTTATTAGCAATTTGCTCGTGTACAGATAACAGTTGTTTATTCACGTCGGCTGTAGACTTTACGATGACATTTACACAGTTGTATAAGCAAATAATGTCTCTGTAATAATTAACTGTATTACTTACTCTGTGACGTAAATGAGTTGTGCTGAAAAATGTATTGCAATCACAATAAACTTTATGGCAATAAATTGTTCTACATTTCACAATTTGTTCTACACAACTGAACCGTAAATACGTAAAGGAGTGTATAATATCCGTGAATAACTATGCAATCTCACGTATGTATATAACGATAATGAAAATAACAATATTAATACTAATATCAAAACAATAATACCCATAGATTATAGGCATGTCAACAAATATATATTTCTCATAAAGTATACATTATCTTATTTAATCAATTCATTAAAGTAATAAAGCGTGCCATGAACAACGATATACATAACTACTGAGACTAAAAATTTTAAAAGAAAAAAATTAAAAAGTAAGCACAAAAGTAATCAAATTTCAAAAAAAAAACAATAGTAATTCCCACGGAACAGGGAAAATATTCGTGAACATTTTGGGCATACCTTAGTACTTGAGGAAGAAACTTTGTATGTTTCATAAATAAAGAAGAATTTCATCTACGAACAGGAGATATGCTAAGAGGATTTTAATATTACGAATCCCCCATGATCCGGTATCTTTCACACATACAGAAAAGAACCTTTTGAAGTCCCTCCCCCACGTCGCCTCGGTAACAAACAATGATAAATAAGATGTCACATTACCAAATTTATATACTAATGATGCATTAAAGTACTACTGATTGAAGTTTACCCACATATATTGCGAATAGATATGACGTTTGTTTTCACGCAATCTGCGAATGCTGCTTCTTCTCACGATCGCAATTAACCGATGGTAGTTGTTATAAATCATATCTTGTGGGAAATCGCCAGTACAGCATTATACTCTGTGGTCATTCGATCACATTTTTCTTATAAACTTTTTAGTTGGACCTAGACAATCCACTCTGATGATCTGCTATCATCGTTGTCCGTTGACGTCTATACTACCAGGACATCAGAGACGCGTTAACAGCCAAGCTGGAAACAGGGGCTCGTTTTTAACGCGCTCTTTGATACTATTATCGAAGCATTTTCGTTACCAAACCACAAAAATTAAGTATAGTTCAATCTTCAGCACATAAAATATAATGTATACATAGAATACATATCGTATCAAAAGGTGAACATAATGTTAACAAAATTATATATGAAACAGTATTTTACTCATAGAAGATATTTTATGTATTTAACATAGTTTTAAAAAGTTGACTATAATATACCTATATTAAGGTACGAGATAGTGTTTTAAATAGGTTTTTGAAAGAATACAGAAGGATAATCTAATAGATTAAGGGTGTGAACTACATCCCACAGCGTGAGCAAAGAAAGATTTTCGATAATAGGAAGTAGAATTAGAACTATTTCAATAATACTAATGAAGGAATTGGTTGTACGAAAAAGACGTAAGTACATCAGGTAGTTGAACTGTTCTAGTAAGTAGTAGGGGTTTAATTTAAATAGTATGTTGAGGAATATAATATTTTCATATGGATCGGAAGCCACTTGAGTTTATGAATTTGGATGTGTGGTCGTATTTTGAAAGGTTGAAAATAAACCATATGCACTTGTTTTAGAATTTATTTTATACTACCCTCCATCCTCTTGTGAAATAGCTGACGGGCGTAAAATGGAGCCACAGTCCAATTTCTGTCAGATAAAGTCTGGAGCTCGACAAAAGTGCGCGTCTAATCACTTGCGTCAATCTAGTTTTACTAATAAGTCTGTGACTGGAAGTAAATGTAAATTAATAAATAACCTACTTACTATTAGATCTCTTATCTAAGTATTTGTTCGTTAAATTTTTCCTTGACCAATATGTTGGCATTCGTTTGCATGTTTAAACGAAATAAAATAATTTGCATAATTTTATAATATTGAACATTTCAAAGATGTTATAATTTATGTGCTTTTAAATTATTTACATTGATATCCCACCAATTTATTTAAATGTATGTATTAATACATTCCTCTTTTTGTCAATCGATTCATATTTTTTGTCTTGTTTGGGATTAAGTGTTCTCAATAAAAAAAAATAGAAACAGAATTTTGAATTTCAAACACTACCCCTATACTAGTTGTTATAATTACCTCCAGTAATAATGTTACTATATTTGTCACTACATAAATTTGTGCTCACAATCCAACAGTTTATACAGATCGCACGTGATATATTTAAGCAACGAGAGGCGCAATGGACGTCGATGGATAACTGCTACTGGAAAAAAATCATGAGCGTTTTGTGCTTTACGTTCACGTTCAGCAATTAAATAATAACTATCCTAATATTAAATAGATAAATAATAACCTGTCAATACTCTCGCCAGCACCCGCAGTTGAGTGGTACCAAATGCCTTTAAGGCATTAAGTCTTAAGTCCACCCATTGGACCTCCTTTATTTAAGGACAATAAGTTATTAAATAAATAAATAAATATTTAATTATGCAGTTAAATCCGTTGTTCCCTTCGCATACATTGATTGGATAAATGGCGTCCCTAACTACACTATTTGTACAATCCTTTCGACACGTTCATGCAAAGGCTAGACTAAAATGGTCTTTCTAAGGTTCCCAGAACGCTGTGAACTATGTACCTATTACCTTATTTTTTATGAACTCGACATGTTTCTTACCTTCGCAACTCTCAAGTGACTGTCAATCCGTTTGTAGAACTACTAGGGTTGTATATTATTATCTGCCTTTTAATATCTACAGCTGTCCAAAGCCCCTGTCCTGCTAACTTGGCTGATTTTCTTTTGCTCGTTCATACATCGCTCCCTGTGAAACTTGCCTGAAATCACTCCTTACAATCACTTCCCATACAAGCTGCGCGCATTCAAAATGAACCCTATTACAGTTTTTAAGAAAAGAATCGGACAACTGGTTTTAATTTTTCTGCGTATAAAATAAATATAAAAATCCTTCGCCTAACATTTTTTTATCCATATATCATAAATAACCCCTCCTCCGCTAGAACCGGTAGCACGAACTCAGCCAGCTGTCACTGCGTACATCACGTGGCTTCAGGCAGTGACCACGACGTCCAAGAGTCAGCTACTAGAATCTGAAGAGATTATTTCGAATACATTTATGATTTTATTTAAAAATATTCAAAAAGTCCCAGAATTAATTAATTTACAATATCATATACTAGCACACCACCCTCATTTCGCTTCAGAAAAAATACGCCTTACGCTTAGAAATAGAACCTGCATTGTTTTAGGACTGGGTCTCTCTCTTTCTGTGACTTACAAATATATCCATTTATAACTTTTTTTATTTTTGGATGGATTACAAGGAAACGAACTGAAAACTTTAAATATTAAATTATGCTTACTGAAATACATAAGTGAAAACTTTAACAAAGTCGGTTAAGCCGATTCTAAGATAAGCGGTCACAAATGCATAAAGAAAAAAATTCTAATAACTATATTTTGGGTTCTATTGTGTTAATGAAGGCCCCTAATAACAATTTTTCTCATATATCCTTCATGTACACAAAGCGGTCAGTTAAATTTTTTACGTATAGATTAATTTACAACGATTCATCCGAAGCATTGAAAAATACTAACCCCACGCTAAATGATAAGGAAATTTAAAATTCATATTGGACTATGTGCTAAGTTTCCTTGTATTTATTTATGAATCCAGCACTTCGTAATGAGGCCATATGTATGTAATTATGTACATTTTACTTAGCGCAGTTTTTATTATGTTGGAGTAAAAAAACGCAATTGTAAAATTTTCCTTAGACTATCGGTGCAAATACATACAAACAATAATAAACTTTTAAACGTTCACACACATACCCCAGCACTAGGATTCCTTGTCTTGAGGGTGGCGTGAACATACACAAATATTACTTCACAAATATTTATCTGTCACATAAATGTGTTCCCCGACTGAAACTCAAACCTGATGTCCCTCGCTCAGCAGGCAGGGTCACTACCGACTAGGCTACGGGGTGATCATTATCTTTTTACTATTAATATACGCAACTATTAACAATAAATATTATCTTTTAACGCTTTTTATAACGTTCATTTTTACAAGATGATATAGGTGAACTAACATAATAAATATTAAGTACCTAATTAAGTATCCATCAACCTTTAGAAGTATATTAAATCAATGATTCCGCTACGAGCGGCTCTGGGTCCTCTGATTCTCAAATACTCTCGGTGCTTCCTTCAGGACATCGTTGTACCTCACCTGAGCTAGTTTACTAAAAGGTTCCAACGCCAGTCCTATTCAAATTCTTCGAAGCAACTCATAAAGTGTGCTTAGTCAGTCTTTATTATTGACTATGAGACAGTCTTGACATATCAGTCAGATGTAATACAATTATAAGTGTCTAATTGGCTACTCGAGTATCCAATATATATGATTAGATCCCTGTTTTAAAAAAACTAGAACACTAGAAACATTTCATAAGGGTCACATTAAAATTCTTAGCGCTTGTATTCTAAACGGTCATTTATCACATTCGCTAGGCCTTAAGTTTCAAATGCCTCGTACATGTTACAACCTGTTCATATTACTGTTATTAAGCGATTCGAAGAGTGAACTGCGATGATAGGTTTAAAGCCAGAGGCTGATAAGTCGGAAGTCTAAATTTAACGAGCCATCGAAGAATTGAAGAAGAATATGGAAAGTGAAATCCTAACATCTAAAATTTTTTTATGGTGCCAAATTCTGTTTTTACAAATCGTAAAATTATAGCATCGCTTTAGCAATTCCAATAAATCAACAGTATCCGAAGAAAAAGCGGGAAGAAACTCTTAAAGGACAATATTTTTACTACCATTAGAAATATAAGATCAGTTACATATCAACAAATTTATTTTTGAATTAGAAGTCAAATTTAATTTTTCCTAAAAAGAAATAAAATATAGTTAAAAAAACTAAAAATATAATTTTGTGGAAATATGAACTAAAATTTAAAAAATAAATTACAGTCTAAAAAGCTAAAGAAATACGCTTTTGTAGCGAATGAACTAAAAAATTGAAAATAACGTTAAAATATACAGCTTATGATCAAGAGAAAGAGAAAGAAAAAGAGAGAGGGAATTTCCTTTAATTCTGTATAGGTACTATAATTTTTGCACATATTCAAAATAATATAAAGTAACTAACAGAACAGTTAACTTTAACATAAAATAAAAAGCGTGAGGTGCTTTCAACAACCTCCATCATATCCAAAACCTTTAAAAGGTTCTGAAATCAGAAGGTTCTGTTTATTTTAACATTATTTTCAATTTTTAGTTCATACGCTACGAAAGCGTATTTCATTAATTTTTTTAACTGTAATTTATTTTTTATTTTTTAGTTCATAGTAATTTCATCATTTCATCTAACGCGTCACCATTACATGGGACTTTTCCTGTTAACTTGGAGCAATCGAGCTCTTCTATTTGTTGACCATTTAATGATTTTACACGACTGATAGGTACATATGCTTATCCGGCAGATAAGAGATATATATAATTAATGAGCACTATATGTACGTTTATAATTGTCTTATATCGCATCTAAACACGATCCGCCTGATCCCGGCCGTCGTCATAAACCACTGACCTGTAGATCATGTTGTTTATGTATACATAGAAGGTAACTTGACAGTTATGCGGTTAGTAACCTGTGCCGATATGGCGATACCAAGGATGGAGGTTATGCCGATTTGAAAGTATACTTGATAGTAATATTATAAATATTTTATTGGCGTATGTACATGTTTATTTTTTATCCATATAAAAAGTTTAGATATTTTATGTCAATTACAATAAAGTGATTTTAGAGTAATGAGTTTGTTTTACTATAGATAGATAGATAGGTATAGCTGGATATATAAATGACAAAAACTCCTGGAAATAATAGTACTGCATGCAATTTCGCGCATGTTAAAACTCGCTTTGTAATTGTTATTACGTTGATTTAAGATATGAGCTGAGGAGTTTATTTTGCCGTTTTTTTTCATCTTAATGTTAAAGTATCGTTTCGAAATAGTAGTAGATGCAAAATATGATATACAAAAGTGTGTATACAAAATACCCAAACGATTAAATTATTAAAGTAAGTGACGACCCCGTAGCCTAGTTAGCTGTGCTTGCCATGAGAAGGGTCCCGGGTTCGATACCCATCCGGGGCAGACATTTCTGTGACAGCAAAACGTTTGTTCTCGGATCACAATCACCCGCACCCGCAATATAGAGAATCCTTGTGTGTTAGTGTGAAATCGTATTGAATTTTTTTTAATTGGACTTATTCTGCTACTTAATGTATTGACGAAATCGGCTACAGATATTGCACTGCTTGGTTCATACTCCGACTATTCAAATTGTCCTTGTGTAATGACATTCACACTATTGCTTCATAAAGTTGCATCAATCGCTCGAAAGCCTCAGCCATCTCGAACCTTCATACTGTATCCGTGTTGAGCTTGGATAAGTTCAAAATTTCCGTTATGTTTGCTTTGTATGCCATGTGTGATGAGTCCAAATTAAAACTTTACCTTTTTTGTTATATTGGAATCTGTAAATTCGGTCGGGGATATGTTGATTCTTATCTAATTCTTCTGAAGATGTTTTAATAGAAATGGAATGAATGAATTTTAAATATAATATCTAAATATTATATGTTTGATATACATAAAGTTATATATGTCTTTTTTTAATGCCATAACATTAACTAGTTGTTGTTATCATTATACCATTCCTATTAAATTTAAATACGCATATCAATTGTCAGCATCGACAACTCTTGTTGAATTATGTGGCAAAAGGGGAATGTCCTGAAAACCAGCAGCCAGTCAAGTTAGTGTTTTATTAGTTTAAATTAAATGTGTTTTCTTTCTTCTTATTAAAACGCTTTATTAAAGTCATTTAAGAAGCGGGATCACCGCTTCCTTCTTAGGCGTCGTTGAAGGAGATCCAGATATCCAAATGCGGCTCTCACTTTCTGTCAGATGAACTACCTGGTTGTTTGGTGCTCGACAGTTTCAAATAGTGCACCGAGTACATTTTTATTAAATTCTAATTTTAATGGAGATTTTCCTGGAAAATGCAATCGAAATTTACGATGGATTTTTCTAAAAACATTTTTCATAATAACGCACACAACGACAAAAGACCAAATCGGACGTACCGTTCTCAACTTGTGATTTTTCATACATGTGGCTATTGACTTTTACATATAGACGTAAAAAGCGTTTTTGAAAGGCGTATTTTCTTTTGTTTTGTTATAATTATCATTTCCATTATAATGAGATACAATTATTATTAAAATTCAAATGATAATAATCTGTTACTTCTATCTCAGAGATTTCAGAATTACGATGCATGTATTAAAAAAATTTCTTTTGAAATGGACTGTATTATACTTTTGACACAACAGTTATACCTAAATATACATGCAGTTCGCAAGAAGTCTGAAATCCACAGACTGTCCATAGTGACAAAGAGTAAAAATGTCTACACAGAATTTACAAATAACTTAAAAGTGAAAAGATATAAATTTATGTTTATGATTTGTTCTTAAACACCATGCAAAGCATAATTATAACAATGAAAGAATATTGTATCACGAACACCGGCAGCTCGGATCACCTCGACCTTATTGCAACACCATTGTCGGGGCCCCGATATGTGGGTTAAGGGATCAACTACCAATACGAACGGACAGACAAACGGGAAGCCGTAATTTAGGAGCCGAGATCATTCGAGGTCAATTGGCGAGGTCTTTATGAAGTGTTTGGGCGTCAATTTCAACTTTATTATTTACTTCATGTCTATTTTGTTCTCGGATTTGCTAAAACAGCCCTTTCCAGATGAGGGGTTCTAACTCGGCAGCGGGTCTATTCAGGTATTGTTTTCTAAAATATATGCATCGAAATATATTTTACCTTATTTACAAACTAATATGGTTAAGGAAAAAGAGTAAAGATTAGAAACGTAAATATTGATTGCAAAACTGCTGCCTTAAGCATGCTATAAAGACGAAGCTTTTTAGCCATTATCACATCTTTTCCATTTATTTTGATACGAAGACTCGAATAGTACTTGCGGGGGATTGTGCACCGCCTTTCAGGCGACGCTTTTGGGTTTTGTTTTTCGTGGAGCTGAATCTAAGATTTTGCTCGTATTAGGAATTCAGCTCTAAAGCTGGCCTTGTTTGACGTAGTCAAGAGGTAGCTTTGAACTGTTACTTCTACTGTTACCAATAAAACATAGAAAAAAATATATAAGTAGAAAAATTAGTTGACTCCCACAAAATTATCTTAATAATACTGGTATATTTTGTCATTGTTCAAAGCAGGCTATAGCAATTGAGCCAATCGTTTTATTAGCAGGATAAACTAGATTAGGCTAGGTTAAACGTTTGATCCTAAGACGTTCAAGCGGCCATCACTCTTGATTGTAGATGTCTTCACTGTCAGAAAATAGAGTATGTGTCACTTGTATTTATTTGTGTGTTTTCTCATACCCTATAAACTTATTTACGTTTTTTTTTTCTGAAATAATAAGAATTTAATAAATCTAAAGGTGTGTAAACATTTTTGAACTAAGTCAACTCGTAAAAAAATATAATCAATATTTTTGAAATAACGGCAACTGTTATATAAGTATGGTTTTTTCAAAATAACATTCAAAACAGTTTATCTAAGATCTTGAACGTCTTGTACTCATATTTTGTCACCGATTTTATTCACAAGAACTTAGTGATACTGTTCAGAATCATTCTATTGCGTTAGCCTAGTAACAGTAACTCCGATCGTATCCGTCAAGTATGATTTGACACGTGGCGTTTTTGAAGTCTATAATAGAAAAATTAAAACAGCATCAAATTTGTTCAGTACTTTTTGCGGGATTCTGGGATAGGTAGTGAATTCTAAAATAAAATTATTATAATTATGAATCTTCTTTACGTTACGCCCAAAAATGATACATTATGTACAGCCTGGTCACAAGTTATACAATAGTGTATAATATATATATTACTTAATAATATTTTGATGATTATAATCTCCGGTGCAGTGTTAAAGTTACGACGTACAGAAGCCATTAATTTTGTTTGTACTCAGAGGTCAGCGTGTATTTCATAAGAACTGCTCATCTCATGATTATGTATGCTTCTCGGAAGGTCTTTATTATTGTATTTTATTACTTCGCATGTAGTACATTGAATATTTTATCCTTAAAGCTCTATAAAAGTTATTAAATTAGTATTAAATTTACTTTGCAACAATCCATGCATCAACATGCACGTTTTTTTAAACCGACTTTGACGTATTTCCTTGGTGTTTATTATTAAAAAATCCTCCCTAAGGCGAGTTGGATACATTCGTTTGTTCATTCAGCAGTGTAATGTTACTATTGTTGTTATATCTATTAATTTCTAACTGCTCAAGCACGCTTAGTCGTTAGTGCTTGCGGATTGTTGCAAAGTAAATTAATACTAATTTAATAACAATAAATTTCCGCGAAGTAACGCCTGATAAAAGGTTATTTTTGCTGCGATTAGGCCGACATTTACCGCTACCTAAATTTTCCGAATCGACAGTGTCAGGATTGTTAGATACCTAACTCTGCGGTCATGCTTGGTATGACTGATTTTACTTAATGCCAATAACAGCTATCCATTCATAATTTTCACTGTGATTTACTTTACTTTGCTTTTTTTCTCTTTGGTTACATGTATTTATTTTTATTTCCTTTTCATTAACGATTGCACCTATTTCAATTTTTTTTTCTCTTTTCGGTGCAATTTTAATGTAAGTTTTAGAGAAAACTTCGAATTTATTTAGCATCAGCTGTCAATAGAGCAGTGTTAGGATGAATTAGTTTTTAATTGCAACTCAACGTGTTATGTATGTACAAAAATAAAGTAATATGATTTTACTCGTGTATGATTAAGATTATTAAATTGCATTAGCCGAACTCCGCGAGTACCAAATTGCAAATTAACTCTGACCTCGCGTCACTGCTCGCTGAGGCGTTTTAATACGGCTTGAGGCACATCTCGTTAGTTATCTGCTTATATTTGTTGAAGATAAGCGACAGTTGAAAAGATCAATTTGGTAATTCTAAACATTTTGATTTTCTTAATGCAATGTGCTTTACGCGTCAGTAACTATAGCCGATGGGCAAAAACACCTGAGCTCGATCCGAATGGTATCTACAATTCGGTAAATGAACCGACATTAACAATGTACTCACACATCGTATGTCAGAAATGCGGGCGCGGTCGGTGGTTGGATAAGAAACTAATAAAATTTATTGAGCGCTTCTGTACTTTGGTGGGCATATTATGATATTGGTCCTGACACTTGAGTTGCTACTGACTCCTCCACTAATTCACATTACAGCAATAATGTGGAGTACGCGTTACACACACACAAACGCTCACATTTATTATTATACGCATAACTGATGTGTGATTCATATTTAGGAGTTTATATTAAGTGGTTAATGTACTATAGTCAATCAAGTTTCTTTTTATTGTGCCCTAGGCCTCCTCAATTACTCACTAGTGGACCGCAAAGCCATTTTTCTAGGGATTCTTGTCGGTTAAGAAGAAACCCTCCTTTAAAAAATACAATGGCAACTGATATGTTGTTTACCAACATATCACCATGGCATTATCGCCAAATCTACTCGTCAAAACTATCAAGTGTGCAACACGTAGAGCTTTTGTTGTGAGAGTATCACGTTGTATGAATACTAATTCCTTGGCACCGAACTTCGTCGGCTTTTTACTGTAATTGTATTCATATCAGCGCGTTTTTAAGAAAGAGGCCTCTGTTAGTAAGTGTTGGGATATTACAATAGGCCTGTTGCTCTGAACTTAAACGGAAACAATGACATAATAGCTATTTGGCAATAAAAAAAGACCCTTTTTTAAATTTTTTTACAGGGTGTAAGGGGCTTCATCTATTGATGAGTCAATGCTAACCTGTGGTGCACATGGTGTGGTGCTTGTTGTCCAGTGGCTGAAACAATGATACCCAGTCACAACTCTTTACCAATTAAATTCTGATAGAACTCTTGTATGACGTAAAGATTCTTTTTGACTTAACAATCATTCCCATTCTAAAATTCAACGTTAAAGTAATCACCGCCATGAATGTCCGTAAAACTAAATACGTCGGCACCGCATCTTCAAGTATTTTTTAGTATTTGTGAGAGAATTTTTCATACCTAAGATACACCGCACAGAGCAACCGGGTTACTTGGGATTCGACATTCATTAGACGCACATGGAAAGGCCCTAAGAACTTTACGAATGCACCGGTGAACGTCAGCCTAGAACCAGGGAACTCGCTTTCTACCTGATGTCATATGCAAATCGTGATAAAAAACTGACTTTGAAACGGCGTAAAACTGACATGTGCACTTCACTTTACCCATTAATTTTTAATTGCATGTAATTAACTACAATTCTCCTATTAGCGATCGATAGCTCAATTAATTTGCGGTGAACTATTTTCAAAGTTCTTAAGACGTTCGACTCGTGTTAGTAGAGAGATAATTATAATCGCGTTTCGAAACAGAACCTTCAGTTAAGCAACGCTTATTTACGCTATTAAAAATTTGTTACACATCCTGCCCTGAGTCCACGATAACTCGTCAAAACCGGAATATCAACAACAATCCAGCGATCCCTAACCTCTTATCTCTTGTTCACTGTGTAATTTCATTCTGATGCAACGGCATCTTTACGCAGTCATAGTACTTCCCGCTAAGCAACTGAATAACCTGCGTCGCTTCGTCTCTCGTGTTGTAGGCCGCTAGGTTCTACCACCCGATTTAATCGTGGCCAGCATCTCCCTATCAGTGTCAATTTTTTTTTAAGTTCAGTTGTAGCATCGGAAAGTCGGTACGTATGTTTCTATCACAACAACACGTCATAACGCACTGCTTAAGTCACAACTTATGAACCCAATAAGAACCTTCAAATTACGAAACCTTGTAATAAATGTGTTTGATGCAAAGAGTTGTAATTTAAGTTTCGTGTTATTTCGTAACATACTGCATTGTTCGTAATATTTTATCTTTGGATCGGGTCCTTATCTCGGAGGCTAAATGTTAGTCTCAGTTTAATGTCAAGTTTGTAGCTGCACTGTTCATAAGATCATCCGAATGTATTTTATTATTGACTAGATGTGCCCGCGACTTCGACCGCGTGAAATTCAACAAAAAAGTTATTTAGTAGAAATAAAAGTAGCCTAAGTTACTCCTTATTACATCAGCTACCTGCTAGTGAAAGTCCCGTCCAAATCGGCCCAGCCGTTTCAGAGATTAGCTGTTACAAACAGACAGACAGACAGACAGACAAAAATTGTAAAAAATGTTATTTATGTTAGTTATATGTACCATATATACATTCATATGCATGTAGTAAAAAGCGGTTATTTTAATATTACAGATACTCCAATTTTATTTATTAAGTAGAATAACATCAGAAACAAGTGCCGCTGGTAAACTTGAATTTTTCTGTAAAAGCTGTTGCCATTTGCAGTACATATTAAAAAAAGGGTTTTTCGGAGTCTAAAGAAGAATCAATACATTTATAAACGTTTCAAATATAAAAGTTGGTTCTGATATTTCTCATGCACACAAACGAAAATAATATTAAAATTATTTACGTATTTTTTGCCATTATAAGGAACTCAAAATATTATGTTTCGAGCAGGGGATTCCATGTATGATAACATAAAACGTTATCTTGTCAATATTGCTCTAAATATAGATGACGGTTCTTTTAGCAACAACGACGGAACTAGTACAACAAATAAACGAATAATACTATTATAAATATCAGTTATATAATCTTTTGTTTGAAAACAGTTTTTTTTATTTACAATTGATATCATAATGCCACCTTATTAATTTTAGGCTATATCGCGGATTCTTGAATCGATGAAGATAAAATAATTCAAATAACACCTTTGTTTAAATTTAAACTACCTTACCTTTATTTTATTTTAATTGCAAATTTTTTTGCACTTAAATATTCTGATATTGCATTCTTATTTGTATTATTCGTCTATTTCTAAATTTTATCTGTTATATCGTTGTTGAGATGTGTTTTAGGATCTATTCTCTAAATTCGATACTATTTACTATTAAATTGCTGCTCTGTAACAGATAAATGCAAAAAAAAAACGATAAACCGTATACATTTTAATGGATCTCCGAACTTCTCTTCTTCTCCGTCCTTCCCCATGGTCCATCTCTAGGACAACCTAAACAATACCATTGCCCGGCGGCCATTGCTTGTTTTTTTGTGTTCTATAAGTTTTACTCTCCACCAAAACAAATTGATAATTATAATTATTACAGTATATACAGCGATCGCTTGTTTTCTGCTCAATCACTGGCTATATTATATGTGTCATGACTTACAAAAAATGTTTTGAGGTTATGAAACATTTTTTAGTTATCTTTAAAAGCTGGGTTTTAATTAAAAAAATTATAACGGAGGTAGTAGTCGGCTATTATTTTTATAAACCGTTCAATACAAGTTTAAATTTGACACTACTCTGGACGGCGGTCCATTATTTCGTGGGTATCTTCCCGTATACAACTCAATGAGATTGGTTCGTTGGCATTACACGTCCATTTGTTAAATTCACTGTATTACAGCTTAAACTGTAATAAATTTCCCAATCAACCTATGTGCCCGAGGTTCGATTCCCGGCAGATATTTATAAACAAACAAATATATTACATTTATTTTGTCGACTGCAGCACACTGCAGAGAGAGTTATAGTTCTGGTACAACTAGGAATATATGTATACATACATTTTTTATTTATTTAACCGATTAAAAATAATATATTATTACCATCACCATCCCCGTAACATTACCATTCAACTCGCATTCTATTTATAGACTTATCTTGATATATTAGCTTTTAGGTTTGTCAAAACAAAAGCCGATGGTGATAGGAGAACCTTGTTGATATTCCCGAGTCGTGCGATATGCCGGAAATGATAATCTGATGCGTAAATCATACATCCGTCATGCGTTTCCTTAACGATATGACAGGCTCATGTCGAGACGCGACATAATAACTGCTTATTAATAATAGCAAGTAGCGAAGTTGTTATTTTTAATAGGTTTGTAAATTTTTAAATAATTTCTATTCTAATTTATTG
Source organism: Megathymus violae (assembly GCA_003671415.1). Classification (NCBI taxonomy): domain Eukaryota; kingdom Metazoa; phylum Arthropoda; class Insecta; order Lepidoptera; family Hesperiidae; genus Megathymus; species Megathymus violae. Next base: position 6,159,666 of record PDGT01000012.1, on the reverse strand, counting down.
TCTTATGCAAAAGTATTATTACGTGTCAGGATGCACGGATTCCAGAAAATACAAGAATAGTTCCACAAAGGCTTTATTACACTGTTCGCAACACTCTCCAGCATTAATTAACGGCCATAATAGCATATTCGTTGGTAGCAGGTATTTCATTTCCGCATTCGAAAGCCGAAATCATCCGCGGGCGGCCTTACCCTCCATTTATACTGCCCTTTCGGGTTTTCCACAAATCCCTACGCTTTTTTCGCCAATACAACATTTATTACAAAACAATAGGGCAATCGATAACGTGCGTAATAAAAATCCATGCATACAAATATTCGGATTTATGGACAAGTAAATAAATACTCGAAGTAATTATTATGACTACGCCGTTTTTGTATCTAGTGTGCCGGACTTATTATTTGTTCTGTCTGGTTTTTCATTTGTTTATTACCGTAACTTCATAAATATAGTGACGATATAACTAAATAATACTAATAAAACTGTCACCGCGCCAAATTTTACAATTAATTATTTAAAATTTATAAAATAAGTTAATTAACACAATTTTGCTAAAACCGTGTAAGTGGGATTACCCGGAGACTAACAACTAATTCAAAGTGATATCGAAAATATTTATATTTCAAAATCTGAAATTATTTTTATCCCTCAGAATAGAAGCCATGTAAACATAATTATTCCTGTGATCTACGGGAATTTACGAGTAATCTGTTTACAGTTTTGTTGTTTACTGTTTACAGTGTTGCTAGTAACAAAAAAAAGAAAAGTGAAAAGTGCGTCCAAATACGAACCACGGCAGGCAAACAAACACAAACCCCTAAGCTGTCATTTGTTACACATTCATACAGCTCGGTATTCATCCTTTTCTCCCCCCACGCACTACTTCCATTAAATTATAACGATGTTTTGTTAAAAATAAATGGAATATGACACCCAACGCCCGCCGAGGTGATCTGCCCATATATAGGTCATATCCGTCCTCCAAAAAGGACAATCTTTGTGTCATACGACATTATGATCGTTGTTTAAGTGAGACAATGCTTATAATGCGATGCGTGAAATGACACATCCGTCACATCTTTCCTTTTGAGGGTGACAGTCTTGTGATGAGATGACTGTTCAGTAGGATACTGTTATGTCCTATAAAAATGGTGATTTGAACATTATTTTTTTACTGAATACACATAGGGTTTCGTCATGTGGTATTTTAGTCGGAGTCACCTAATTTTGTACCTTCCGTACATTCTGACAAAGCATTTTCGCCCAGTGTGCTCTTAAAACTAATCAATCAGTGTTTGAATTGGAATTCATCTGGCCAATAATAAATTTCGTTTGTTAAACTTACAAGTTATTATCAGAAGCTCATTTCATCCTTTAATATATTACAAAGAACTACACACGGCTTGTCTCACGCTATTCTTTTCGACTCGCGAAAATTCATTTCAAATACACGTTTGTACGCTAAATTTCGAAAATTAGGGAACAATGCAGGATTTGAATCCAAATCCACCCATAGAACCTAAATTATTTATTTTTAATAACTGCTTATTTTAATATGCAGGATTTCAACCGGAACCATTCTTAAATGTTAAATAAAGCACTTGCTACTAACCGTTTATTATACCGTGGCGATCAATCCCATACAAATGTACGTTAGTACATTGTAATTAGTAAATACTAAGCGGGTTAATTAGATTCTAGACTGCAACGCGTCGTTGACACCCCTGGAGGATGTATGTGGGCGGTCACTTACAATCATTTGGCTCGTTTGCCGGCTGTCAACATAAAAAAGGTATTACTATAAAATATTACGGGTTATGTTTTAAAGTTAACAATGTTTTGAGGTCGAATTTTTTAAATGATATGTCCTTGGAATTTTTGTGTCCGCGGAATGGATCTCAAACCGCTTTGTTTATTGCTCGTACTTAAAAGCTTGCGATAAAATATGGTAATGGTCAAGGGTTTGTAATTGGCGGGTCGTGTTTTGTAGTGGAAGTTTAAATGAGTAGAGTTTTTTATAATATTATTTTATATATATGGTTATTTAAACTAAAAGGCGATAGCTTGCCAGGCACTGAGCCTTATAACAGGCGGTGCAGAGCCAAGTGACATCTTATTGGAGGGACCGGAGGCTATAGGTTCGTCGACGTTTAAATTTACTAAAAGCCTATTATTTAACTTCCGTCATTACTTTTTACCTGAAATAGATTTTAATGCAAGGTTCTAATGTTGATAAACAAAACGACTTATTCTTAGCAATGTTTATTAATAATCAACTTGTACATTTAGTATAGTAGTGGAAAACTTTAGGTGGTTATTTCATACTGACACAAATAAATCGTTTAAGAAGGTAAATTTAAAGTTGAATATCTGAAAATCTGTACCGCTTTTTGAATAGACCAGGAGAAAAAGACAGTACTGGGCCTTGAACGGATTGATGGAAAAATATAGTGGCTCAAAATGGAGTGATTATTGAGGTAATTATTGAAAGGATTGAACGATTGAAAGGATGAAATTTAGTAAATGCTTACTAAAAATTAATAAAGATTGCTTCAAATGCAGGTGCTATTTGAAAGGCCGTATGTTACTAGTATCAAATAAATCGATTAAAATTCATACCTATATATTTTTCAAGGTGAGACAACCTTCCGACATTTGACAAGTGTTCCATATGTCTATAAGTTCACCAAACATTATATCCGCAAGTTTGTGAAAGGTGTCCTTGGCGAGATAGTTACCAATACTGTGTAATCACACGTGCATACTGTGTGTGCATGTGCAAAAGGATAATTAATGTTGGTCATTAAATACGAAAACATCGAAACCTGAGCAAGTAATATAATAAATGACGTTATATAATAAATGAATTAACAACCATATACATACAACGTAACAGATTTCTTATATATATTACAATACACTTTAAGACAATTAATATTTTGTTTTGTTTTTTTTTAACGCTATGACTCGTCACCAGCGTGGTAAAAAAGAAAACATTAATTTTCCATTTACATTTTAAATTACAGTGTATATATACTCCCTGTGTATTTTATGCAGATATGATTAAGTTTTATTATGAATATAGCTTTGGGATTATTATTTTTTTTGTTGATCAATTAGTTTTGGTTATGCTTACCGAGTTCGATTACAGACTTTATTCTCTCATCACAAAACCTTATACTCTATTTAAAACTTATCTTAAAATGTTTATCTATGAGACATACACGTTTGTTTTCATATCTTGGTTTTAAATCACATCCTTATTCTTCCGTACACTCGTTTCGCTGCCATAGAATCCTAATGCGACCTTCAAAATATAAAGATTTCATAAAAAACATATTCTCTTACATCATATTCACGGTAGTCTACGTCGCAATATGTACCCACGGGTAAAATACTCTGTAATAGAATAGTAATTGTTTGTTGATTCATTTAAACTTACCATGTTAAATGAAATAAAATAAAAAGAAATATTTACTCGGTGAACATTGTGGATCTTTTCTAGAATGACAAACGCTCCGTCAATGAAATTTAATTCAATTACCTTCTCATAACGCTGTGTAGATCTTACAAAGTAAGTACTTTATTGTGAGTCCGTAATTTGAATATTAGTTTAGTCATAACCACTAATACTACGATGATGGACAGCAACTACCATTTATTACTATGGGTACAATTGAAAAATAGAAGTGGTACAGAGTTGTCAGTAGGGCTTATTTTGCAGCAAACTATGAATTCAGAAGTTTTGTGTACCGCTGCGCTCATAGCCGGCTTCTGTTAATCATGAATGACCGACTAAATACAAGTACTTGGTTGGTGATTCTGGCAAAATTACGGTTCTGGTACAATTACCGGTTGTTCGGGTAACAGTCGTCAAGTCAAGTCGGAGACCTTCGGGTGCCAAAAGGTAAGTAAAGCCACCCAAATGGAATCCGTCTCCATTACGAAATCAATAAAAGTAATAACTTAATTCGATAAATAAAGATCAGGTTGACATTCGTATTGACATTTCATCAGATAGTTCCGGATTGCGTCAATGAAGAGTGTATCACGTTTTTATTACTTTGAGTAGCTGATACCCGCTACTTCGTCTGGGTTGCTTATTAACAATGTATTTTAAGCGCAGAGGAAAAAACGTAAAAAACACACATCACTGAACAAGTAGTGCTTAAAAATCGTCATTTCTTAAACCTTAAATAACTTTATATTAAATGAAGATATCGCAATTTTTTTAGGATAAGGACCAACTGTCTAAGAAATAAAACTTCGAAAAATTAATTGAAATCCGTGTAGAAGGTTTTCTGCGCGCACAACCCCAGACCTCTGTCATTTTATTTATATAGATGTCACGTTTAGCTATCAAACATATTTTACCTAGCTCATCACTTATAAAGAAACATGGTAGGTAACTCGCATTGTATGCAATAAAAGCGATGTACAATTTTCTCAGTCAGAATGACAAAACAATAATGCGAAAAATATGTTTTTACCAATGCTAAACCTTAAAACGGCAGTCAGTTCACCGATTAGCATGAGAAAACTCCTTTTCTTTTTTCGTTTTGACAAAATACATTTAGAATTTGGAACGAGCAAGAATCTACGAATGAAATACTTCTAATGTTAGTTTAACTTACTATCTCTCCCACACAGTATACAATGTAATTATTTCTTGTGTAAATTTATGTTACGTAATATTTTTACGATAGTTTTAGTGATGTCAATTTTCGCTATGTAACGTTTTGTGTTTCCCGTTTCTGACGTCTGACACGATTACATAATTATTCATTCTATGCAATTCATCACTTCATTAGCAATGCCCGAGTTACACATGAGTAATATCATAAGACAGCGACAAAACCTGCATAGTTAATCTAGAGCGTCTCATTAATCCATATTACTGTTTCATTATTGGAATCTCATATATGGCAGATACTGCTATTAGGTATTGTTTGTTCCTTTACTCCCCACTTTAATAGGAATTAATTGATTAACCCAAAAAATACTAATCACGATGAAATCTAACATAGCTCGCAGAATCTGCCGATTGAAGTGGCAACAGGCAGGGCACATCGTTCCTTATGACTGATAACCAATGGGTAAAAGTCATCGAAAGGTGTCCACGTCTCGTTTACAAGACCACAAATCGCCCTCGAACCAGGTAGCCTTGTAACCTGAAGAAAATTGCGGTGAGACGTTGGATACGGAGGGTCCAGGACCGGTCGGATCGCAGCAATCTGGAACGGCCGATGTCCGACAATGAACTATGAAAGGCTGGTGGGTAAAAAAATAATACCACGGGCCTACATTAAACAAGAGAAAGGATGTACCTCAACGAAACCCAGCGTGGTTTTGATCTGCTTTAGTGTAATTGTAAATTAATTAAAATTGTTCACGGTGACAGCTATGAAATTGAGAACTATTTGTTTAGACATGGCGTCGATGTTCTACATGCTCCTGGTAAAAACTGATGTATTCACTGTAAAAGTTCTTTTACTTTTTATTCAACTGTCATAAAAACTCACAAAAGAATACTTACTCACTTGTGCTTACGAATGCATCTGATGTTGAACACAGTTTTTTTACGTTAAGTAAATTAAATAACAGTCAAGTCAAATCATCTCAAAATTGATAAAAGTCAACGGTTATAAAGAATAAATATGTATGATCAATATGTAATGTATATGTTTTAAAACATTATAATAATGCACTGAATTTATTAATTCGATTAAGCAAGTTACCTCTGCTGATGGTTAAGTCAGTTTAAATCATAATTTATGCAACCTTGCTTCTACAAAAGTCGTAATACAGAAACGAAGGTCAGGGGAAGATGTTTCGTCATGTCTTTTGGTAATGAAGACGCTGCCATAATTTGGCTGTAAACATTACCGACTCGCTGCAGCCATCTATCTTTCCACGTAATTGAGCGGGCAATGAGTTCTGTTTTCCATAAATGTAGGAAGGATAAGTGGCAACATGTCGTGAGTTTCTAAACAGCCCCAAAGCCACTGTCATCAAACAATTGCTATCTAATGATAACTTTACCACCTTTGCCTCGTGGAACTAATCAGAAATTGCAATTTCATATGCTTTATAAATGGAAATACTGTGTTAAATTTAAAAGTATATGTTATTTTTATCTATCAATAAATTATTTCTGACTGTCCACATCTAGTATTAGCTACACGAGTAAAAATTAATTTATAACAATAAATAATTCTTAAAATTATAAATCAATAAACAATAATGAGCGATTAAATTGATAAACATGTTTTGAATTTAAAAAATGAAACTAACTCACACATAGTACTAAGCTGAGTTTTGGAACACCCCGTATCTTAATGTAACCAATTATTACAACAATTTGTTGTTTCGGTAATCTAAAACAACAAACAAACAGATGTTCCTCCAGTTAGTTGAGTTCAGTTACTACGCATTGCTCAATGTGCGTGGCGGACGGTTATGTAAGCGTAACTCGGTCAATGTCTCGCCAGACTAGTTCTGTCGTTTTGCTTTAATTGGCTAATTTTCGTAACTAATACATGCTCCGTATGCTAAATGTATTGTTGTTGAGTCACAAAGAAATTATCTACATTTGAATTAATATTGTTTGTTTTTTATTACATTATCAGCTGTCAGCGTCTCCTTCACCTTGAAGACCCCACCTTCTCTACACTTTGGGTTTTGGTAGATACAGGAATCGACAAGATCCAGTATTCCTGTGTCTACCAATCGCACAGCGATGACCACGAGACAACTCGGTTATTTGAATACCTCAGTGTGGCAGCTGATGGGGCCCTTCTTCGACACCCTACGGTTCAACTGGTCTTTCTGGGGAACTTTAACGCGTGTCATCAGGACTGGCTGTTCTCATACCAGAAAACCGACCATGCTGGGAGAGCAACATGGAATTTTGCCATGTCGCTTGGTCTCTCCCAACTGGTAAAGCAAGCGATTAGGGAGCCTGATGTCGACGGTCACACAGCCAATTGCCTGAACCTTCTGCTGACAACCGATCCAAACAGATATAACGGGCAGGTCTCGTCTCTATTGGGTACTTTTGATCACTGTCTGGTGAAATCTTTGTCATCATACTCCCCTCCTGAACACGATTCCCACGGTATCCGGCGAGTATGGCATTACAGATCAGCAGATTGGGATGAGATGAGACATTTCTTTGCATCTTATCCTTGGCTGCTTTTTTCTGAAGATCCGTCGAACTGCGCAGACGCTATAACCGATGTTTTACGTCAAGCGATGGATTACTTCATCCTTTTTTCTGACATCCGCGTAGGTGGCAAAGCTCGCCCTTGCTTTAACGCCGAATACGCTCACGCTGAGAAGCGCAAACATTCGGTATATTTATCTTGGGTTGGTGCTCGAGACCGTAAAGCTCCGGATGTCAGTTCGAAGAAGCATGCCTTTAACTTCGCCGCCAAGTCCTACAAAAAGGCATTACAGAAGCTGAAACTCAACCACATCCAACATATCGGCGCAAAACTCTCTGACCAACCACCTGGCAGTGAAGCTTTTTGGTCTCTTGCCAAAGCAGTTGAGACTAACTTGTGTCGACCCACACTGCCTCCATTGGTAAAACCAGATGGTACTCTTTCTCATACGGCTACAGAGAAGGCGGACTTGTTCCCGTCTCTAGTAGATGCTTGCAATAATATGCCACAAGATTTACCTCACTGCGGTATCTCCATGCACGAGATCTGCATAATGAACCAGGAGGTACTCAAAACCTTACGGTGTCTAGATGAGAAAAAAGCCAGTGGTCCTGATGGAATTCCAGGGATTGTAATAAAGGCACCTGCACCCGAGTTGTCTCCTGTGTTGATATGTCTGTTCCGCCTCTCTCTCAAGACTGGGATTGTGCCTAAATCCTGGAGGCTTGCCAACAACCCACAACCGTACCTAAAAAAACCCGTGCCTAAAAAAGGCAGTCGTGCTGACCCTAATAACTACCGACCAATTTTAATTATCTCTATACTCTGTAAGATAATGGAACGTTTCGCGTCTCATGACATACCTAGAACAAAACGATCTCCTAAACCACGGACAGTGCGGATTTCATCGAAACCGGTTGACTGGAGACCTAGCGTATGCCACTCACTTGTGGGGCGAGGCTTTCGAGAAAAACGGGGAGGCACTCGCCGTCTCCTTCGATGTCTCGAATTCTTTCGACAAGGTCTGGCACGCTAGCCTGTTAAGCTAGCTTCCAGCGTATGGTGTTTCCTCTGGCCTTACTGTTTGGATAAAGGCCTTTCTGAGCGAGCGGTTTCTTCGAGTTGTCGTCGATGGTTGTTCATCGCAATCGATAGCTACCAATGCCGGAGTTCCTCAGGGTCAATTGTGTTCGCTACTCTATTCCTGCAGCAAATCGATGATCCGCTCAAGCCCGGTATCTATGGGTATGCAGATGACGGCACAGTAGTGGATAGATACTTTCCGAAACCTCGGACCAGTAGAGACGAAATACAGTCCGTAAGAGAGGCCACGGTGGAACGTATGAGTCTCACACTTCGGGCAGTATCCGAATGGGACGATGCCAATCTTGTGAGATTCAACGTAACCAAAACACAGACGTGTGTGTTCAATGCCAAGAAGAGCTAGTTCACCTTGGCTCCTACATTTCAGAATGTATCCTTGGAATGCGCTGACCGTCTTAATTGTTGGAAGTTGAAGTTGCGGCGAACCTCAACTTTGGTCGGTTAAACGAGTCTAAGGCTAAAGCGCCTGCAAGGAAACTGGGGTCCTTGCGAAGGTGAGGCAATACTTCACACCGAAGCAGCTTTTAACCCTCTATAAAGCTCAGGTTCGACCATGTGTGGAGTACTCTTGTCACATTTGGGCTGGTGCTGCCAAATGTTATCTATCTGCGTTGGACTCGATGGAGAAGCATACAAAGAGACTCATTGGTGACCCAGATCTGGTTGATACTAATCTGCAATGCCTTGAGCACAGGCGCACGGTTGCCAGTCTTTCGGTCTTCTATAGGGTACTATTTGGAGAGAGTGCACAGGAATTGTTCCAATTAATTCCCCCATCGCCGTTCCTCCATCGGGTAACTTGAAGTACGGCAGGTATCCACCCTTACGTAGTGAACGTATCACCTGCACGGACGATGCGGTTTGCGTCTTCATTCATTATGCGCACTGCAAAGGATTGGAATAACTTGCCCGCGTCGGTGTTCCCGTTTACCTACGAAGTGGGAGTCTTCAAGAGGAGAGTGAATAGGCTATTTATATGTTAGTGCCTTCAATATCTTAGATTTCATCACCACTTACTATCAAGTGGGATTGTTGTCAAGCATTAACTTATGTAAAAAAAATTGCGAATATTGTCGACAGATTTTGCAAATGATCCTGAACCAAATTTTTTTACCGTGAATATTTATCTTTTTACTTACAAGTACATCTATGCAATGCAATGCTTGATTCATCTAATTGATCATTTAGATGAAAATTTCATAAGTCCATAAAAATAATTATAGTACATAAAAATAAAATAATTTTAAGATAATATGTAAATCCAAGTGATAAAGAATTTAAAAAATCCATAAGTAGAACTTAAGAACAGATAACCAGTGAAACTAAAAAAAATCCAAGGTGGCGCTACAAAACATAGTAAAATTTATTCAAATTTAGAACTATTCGTAACAAGTTGAAACGCCAAATGTAAGTAATGTAGCTAAATGTAGCCACGCTGTAATTGCCACTGAACCAATATAACAAAAAAGTATCAACAGAGAGCCTTTCCACAACACTATAATTGACTATTAAATAACAGCAACCGCTAACTGTAGTAAAGTTACGTAACAATAACGTAATTTTTATGTGTTGACCATTATATCTGACTAAAATTCTTGTAAAAATAAACAATAACAATGGCCGATTTAACAATTCTAAAGTTATGTAATAAACAGGGAACACTATACTTCTCGTGAAAGACTAATAGATGCAAACGATGAAACTTTTTTATTGCAAATATACTTTATTTTTAAACAATTAAAAAGTAATTTTAAGTAAATAAAAAATATAAACGGATAAAACTTTACAGTTTAATAAATTCAAAAAATCCAGCGACGCATCGGTTACTAAAGGTAATCAATAAATTCACATGCTTCTATCTATACTAATATTATAAAGAGAAAAACCAGGTTTTTTTATGGATAAACTAAAAATCTACTGGACCAATTTTAAAAATTCTTTCGCCTATCAAAAGCTACATTATCAGCGATTAACATGGGCCATATTTTATTTAAACACAAAATAGAGTTTGCTTTGATAAATAAACACATAAGACGGGTGGTTTATTTGTGTGTTATTTAAAATACCACTTATCAAATACCACTACAATATTATTCATGTAAAAAACAAAAAATAAGAGAAAATTGTTAAATATAACATCCATCAATAAGCTATTAGGATAAAAAAGAAATCACCTTTTTAATAGACATTTAAAACTTAAGTCACGGATGTCAGCTATGCAAATTTTCAATATTTGTCTGACAGTAACATTTAAATTAATGTAATCAACTACACCACTCGAAATAACACAAAAAAGTTTTTAAAACCCAAAATAAAACTAGTGAAAATACATCCAGTTACGTGTATTACTTTAAGTATGCATTAAATGAATCATATCGCTTTATAGTCAATAAACTTATCTGATTTTTTTGCCCAAAATACTAGAAATTTTAGTGACTAGTATTAAAATTTTGATGATACTATAGTTTTTTATTAAGGAAACTTCATGTTCAAAATGTATAATTGTACCGTTTATCTCGGGTATCCTTTCAATGATTACTTGGATATTATATTTTACCAAATTCTAATTCAATATCATTTAATCCTTTAGGCATTTTGTAAATACACTTGTGCTTTAACATTGGATGAAGAAACGGCGAAAGAAACCAACCTGGCCAAATGGACATACATTAGCGAACTTCACACGCAATAAATAACGCCATGGAGAACTCACAATTCAAAAGTTCCTTAATTCTAAGAACACTAAAAGTTATTATTAAATATCGATTCGCTAAATTAATTGTTTATGTGCACAAATTCTACGTATGCGGTACTATTATGGAAGGCGACCTTTTAATAAGTCTTTTTAGATACCAAGTAAAGTATGTTAAGGCAGACTTCAAAAGAGCAAAGTTGCATCTTATGTGGCATTGATGATGTTGTGCAGCCACCGATACCAGCAATTATGTAACTTTACCTCATTTGACTGTATTAATTTATTAATTCTTTCATATTATGTGAGAATAAATGTAATTATGAAGACTTAACAATTAAATATGTTAGCCATATTTTAATACTGACAATAGTAATTATCAAACAAAAACTGCCAATATTCCCTATTCTACCATTTTACAGTAATTTTATGATGTTTTGTTGTCATTAATTAAAATATTGAAGAAAAATAGGTTCTGAATTTTAATATAATGAAATGTTATTCATTTTGTTGTTTTTTACACAAAATTACGTTAATGCTTGACAACCATCCCACCTGACAGTAAGTAGTGATGAAGTCTAACATGTTGAACACATTTACTTATAGAAACCTATTCACTCTTCTCTTGAAGACTTCGACATCATACGTAGTCGGGAACACCGACGCGAGCTAGCTATTCCAGTCCTTTGCAGTGGGAAAGACGAATGATATCTCAATCCGTTATATTTGGTTTAGTAGAAAAAGCTTTAGCTAGTAGAATGATATTGTGGTAATGCACCATATTTTTCTATCCTTTGTTGACCTCAAATGTGCTGCAGCTTACGGTACATAAAGTATGAAATTCGCTTACAAAAATTGCCACCCCGTTTCTTTATGTACATAACTGACTACGTATACAAAATTGCCGATTTTAACGCCATAATTTATCTCTTCTAGATAACCCAAAAGTAACAATATAAGTATAATTGAATTGATAATAAATGATACGATACAAATCACATGCACCGTATTACCTTTTGTTTCAGGTACGTATCTCATCTTGTCGCTGCTGCATCGCATAAATAGTGGCCCATTCTGGTAACGATTTCTTTCACCAACGTTTTAAATACCTTTTAATCACTTTGACCTATCAAAATCATTGCATCACAAGCGAATAAAATTAAAATTGATAAATTAATATGCTGCTAACAATTGGTATTACATTAGTTAATCAATGTTTGAAAATTGGTACAAGAGTTACCTTGTCCAATGAGTATTCATCTTAATTATTCATGGAAAACTGCATTTTGAAGAATTGTTTAAATAATATAATTTTTGTAGTCTCTATTTATGATTGTTTCAAATAATGACCAATTGATCACATTGATTCACAGAACTTAACAGGTGGCGTTATTGTCTTGTTACTAACATATTCACATCTGCAACGGCAGATAGTTATATGAATAGCCAAATAATAGTTCCCCTATTAATTTGGGGCACGAGTTGAAACCTCCTGTTCCTGCGTCATTAATTCAAGCGAGTAATTTAACGATCGAACTTACTTTGAACTTAGGATGTTCGGAACTCGGAATGTAAACATCGGACACGCTACCGATCAGAATGTTGTTTTAACTTGGAAACACTAACATACATACGAGCGAATCGAGGAACTATTTCGTAGTTGTTGTTACCATGTGTTTTTAAGCACGACCATCGTTGTCATTAAAGCACAAGTCTTAAGACACGTTAATCAATAAAAATTGTTAGCACGAATAAAATTTTCTGAGTGTGAATCGAGTCCTGCCATCCTGTCATTTGTTTATGTGTATGGAAGAAGAATATTTATTTTCCGGTGTTATTTTGTTGATGTGTCTCAATGTGGAATTGCCCTAATCGTATTAGTGTATGTTGGTGTATGTTTGTTTAATTGAAAATAAACACCGGGATTGTCCTAAACATCATCAGTTTTACGATTAAAATTTTTACCTATTATTGTAATTTTTCCCTATAATCAGGATTCAGTATTTACGATATACCTACGTCCACTATACCGAAAATATGGAACATCATTTCAACTTTTCCATCCTCTAGATTCAGAGCAAAATTACTATTACAAAAGAACAGATCTTATAAGATTCCGTTTTTGTTCATTCACCGTGTGTGGGGGAATTCTAATGAACAAAGTTTCATCGATATCGACACAGCAGTATTACAAAACTGCAAACTGTATCCATTTCTAACTGCTTAACAAATATATATTCACAGTTTCAAACTATCGCAATAACTGGACAGTCTTGCAAGTGCAATAAGCCCTACAATAATGTAAGTCAGCAATTACATAATCTTACGCCAGTCGGTCAGGAGGTCTCGAAATTGGGCTAACTGGTCTGATATTAACACACTTAGAGCTGTAGCAATTAACGTACGCTTATCGATATAATAATAAATGTGTTACTATACAGTTATGGAAAAAATAATCAATAATTTCTTATCCGTCAACAGTACGTGATTCGGTATTATTATTGTTAGTTGATGTGACAAAAAACGATTTTCGTCACGTTTCGTACGCAAGTTGGTATAGATACCTTTCGTCGTATGTGGTAGCTCTCTTCATCTTTTTGGGAAGGCGTAGAGCATTGTTCACGCTATTTTTACAGTGCCAAGTTGTAACCTAGAAATATAGAATAAAAATGTGCATTGTATGACAACAAACATTTATAATAAGTTGTCAAAATCTATGAAAGATCTCATCTTTAGTCGTTTTGGGCGGTAATAAACAAATTTGATTTTCAAATTTATCTGCCCGTTCGCGTATTACGTCTTTATGGACACGGTTATATTAACCGGGGTTTATTTACTGCGTTGTATTGTGATTAAAAATATTTTTATTACCTTTGTCACTATCACCACCAGCAGCTTGTCCAATTATGCATATGACGCTTAAAAGCCTAGTGGGTATTGGTGCATGGGTCTCTGTCCATCCTTGCGTCCAAGGTAACCGCTAAACAATGGGTAAAGCTATGGCGAATGCTCCCTAATATCGAAGGCCGATGAGTTCTGTACAAGCTAGTTTAATTTTGACAGTATTTGTGCATCATGGTTTGGTTCTTTACCTGCTAAAGTGAACAGTGAAATGTTTATTAATCAGCAACGCATTGGTGTTACTGATGTCCATGGCGGCGGTGACCTTAACATCAGGTGGTTCGTCTACTTGTTTATCGGTTGCTTACATAAAAACAAAGCATGACAACACTTTGCTAACAAATCATCTGCGTACCAATTTTTTCGTACTGCATATAGACACGCTTAATTCTTTTAACTAATACTAAGAGTCTTAGGTAGTTATATGACGCTTATCAATGTAGAACGCATAAACATGTATCTATGTTACAGCGATTCCCATGTGAATGCACCAATTCCGTAACAATAGTTCACAATACTGGAACAATATACCGTACTGAACTCGCAATTTGCACTTGCAATGCGTAAACACGCTTTACAAGTCAAGTTCTTAATGTTAGTGAATTGGGAATGTACATTAAACAGAAAATATTTGTCAACATTTTTATTGAGTGGTGAAGTTTTTATTGGATTTTTCGTTGTTAATTATACAAAAAGTATAACTATTAATAAGTATACAATAATAAACATAGTAATAAATAAGTTCCAAGTATTTGCTGATCATTGTCATCAAGAGTAAAAATGATAAATGATTCTTAAACACTTACGTAGATTCTAATAAAATTCGTTGCTAAGATGAATTTTCTAAAACCGCTAAGAACGCTATTATTTAAGGTAAAATGCCAACTGGTTCACAATTTTATGAATACTGGTTCCAAACGACAGTGGGGCATGTTTTGTTCGATAAATATTTTAACTAATATATGAATATATTTTATAACGATGTAATCAACAAGAACGTTTGGTTATAAGTCGCGACAGTAGAGAAATTCTAATAGCAAGAAGATACTTATCCTACTATACCAATTTAATGATTGTAAGATTCCTGAAGTTATGCACTTTCGACACTTGAGTTAAGCACTAATTTAGCATCAAATCATGTTGTTTGTATCTCCTCCAATTATAAAATAACTCGTATAATGCAAGTCAATGTGTCTTAGACATTTTATGGGAGTAAGTGAGACCTACTGACCCTAAATTTTTCTACATTCGTTATTGATCATTATAGCACTAGTGATAGCAAATGGTTTTGATAAGAGATTCCTTTGCAGCTGCCTGAGTCTAGGTTGTAGTCATTTTATTGACAAGTTTTAGTTGCAGTAACAAGTACCGAACTCGTATAAGCTAGGCACAGCTGCAGTAAGTATTCGTTTTTTATAAGTATACGCAAATAACGTTTTACCCACGGCTCGTGCGCTTACTTTGCCACTGTTTGCGACATCTAGATATCTGATTGTCATTCGGCATTATGTGTATGAATAGGTATTGGCAACACCCTCCTTAAATAGATAGTTGTGGACAAAGTACAATTTATTAACGATATAAAAATATATAATTTTATCTACAAGTACATATATTAAAATATATATCTAATTTCTGAAGGGCTCTCATATTTCTCATCAGGGTTTAACCTGTATATGTATACTTGCAAGAGTTCCGGACACCTTTAATCCTTTGCGGTGTACGATTTTAAATTTAATCCGGATACGACGAGGATAATAAAGTAATTTAAAACCATTGAAGCCCTTACATGGATTATGAGAAAGGAAA
The DNA here is from genome assembly GCA_003671415.1 of Megathymus violae. Classification (NCBI taxonomy): domain Eukaryota; kingdom Metazoa; phylum Arthropoda; class Insecta; order Lepidoptera; family Hesperiidae; genus Megathymus; species Megathymus violae. Next base: position 6,143,994 of record PDGT01000012.1, on the reverse strand, counting down.
AAAAAAATATACACCTATATATTTCCAAGTTTTGCTGCGATAAGTATAAAGGCAGTAATAGCGTAGTGGTTTTAACGTAGGTCTTCCACGGGGGAGAACCGAGGTCGAATCCTGCAGGCACCTTTAATTTATCAATTATCATCTGCTTCGGTGAAGGAAATGTTTCTGAAGAAACTTGCCACCTGAGAGTTCTCCATAATATTATCAAAGGTGCGTGAAGTCTGTCAACCTGCACTTGCCCAGCCGACCGATTATGGCCTTTGCTATGAAGGGTGTCCCGATCCCAGAACTGGGATAATTATGGATTGTAATGAAGAACGATGCGTATTTCACGCCGATATTACAATCAATCACCTAATTCACTAATGAAATATTGGCAATAAATAACACGTATCGTGAGTACCTGTACATAATAAAATGTATAAATTCCGCGATTTTAATTAACTATAACCAACCGCTATAATTAACGATTTATTGTAGAAAGTTAAAAGAAAGATTATAATTCTTAAAATTTCCACACAGAATATATTTCTTGATATTTACAGTAGGGAATCTCCCACGAATCCGATTCAATGACTAGTTTACCAAATACACAGCTGGGAAACATTTGCATCCCACTCTGGTTAGAGCGGGTATGTAATAGTCGTAGAATATTGTCTAACGCACTGGGAACGTGAGGTAAAGGGATTTCCTAGAACCATTCTGGCCGCCGTATCAGTGAAGACACTGGAGTAGACAATCACAGTTCAAAGACGAGTAATTTATCCACTCCAGACAATTTTATTCAATCATCCATTTCAACAATTTTCAAATACTAATTTCGGCTTCAACTATATAACAACTGCACCTGCGTCTTGCAGTACACGCCAAACGAGATCGATTTCATTCCGTCCTTTCACTCTCACGTTGCCTAATTCACCGAGGGCGTTATATATACTACTTTATACTTAATCTGTATTATTATTTACAATCGCTACGTGACACAATTGCTTAATGCGTTATGTTTTAACCGTGATTGACGTGTTACAGTTTCTGTTTCAAAAAATACCGTAGGTTTCTTTAAAGGTTCTCAATGCAAGAACATTGCGTTGCACCTTACGGTATCTACTCAATACCAGGTGAAATATATGCCCGGTGTTTTCAATTCTACAAAAACACGCAAAAACACATAAAAAATGTAAATCCTTAGGCATTGTATCGATCTCTCCGTCGTGGAAGTTGTTGATGGTCGTGACTATATCCATGAGTTACTTATTGCTTGGCAATATTACGCCAATTAGTATTGTTTTATGTGCTGTGTCGCGGATATTCAAGTTGACAGTGATGCAGATATGGTCAGTTCAACACATCAGATTTCGACACCGAGACGTCTAGCTCTCAATTTTTCTGGGTTGTCATGAGCTTTACCAGTTTGTACAGTATCGTCTTTGTTTGTAATAAAAAACCTTTAGAACATTCAAGGACTGAATGCCGTTGCAAGAATTGAACTTCATGATTTTTTCCTCTATATCGCGTATGCAAATATTGTCACGACTAAGTGCCAGGATCACAAGATGAACACGAAACGTGTCATGTACGTGACACGCGTGACTTTTGTTGTTCTAACCCTAAACAAAAGAAGGGAAGTTAAAAACTTGGTATTTATGTCACTACTTTTCCATTTGTCGAAACCCATTAACGGGGTTTTAAAAGCCGTCCGCGGCATATTCCATAATTGTTTCGCTACTGGCCAAAGATATTGTTATAGCTTTAGACTTAAACAGGGTTTAGTATTAAGCTTTGTAATAAACAGTTCTGTTTCTGACTGCCGTCTTTTACAAACGTCCCACAGTCCAGCGTAACTTACCTTACCGTTACTTACCTGGATTATCATTCTTTGGTTTGTTTATGTAGGTACGCATTAATGTTTGCCTCGCTGTGTCACTGCTTATTTTATTACAGGTAAAACAGCTTATTACAGGAAAAAGCAGCGCGCGTCTACAAATTTTTCATATATATTTTGTTTCTTGTAACTATTTTGTGTGTACAGAAAAATTAAATAAATTAAGGTAGGTACGTGCTGAATTGTGAACTCAGGACTTTCATTTTTAAACCATTTCTTGATTTAAATTACCGATGAGAACCAAGACTAGATTGTACGTGGTTGTTTATACAAGGTAAAGAATTCATACAAAATTATCTTGTCACGTCACTCTTACCTTTCTATCTCCTCGTAATGGATAGACAAACCAAGCTTTTAACATTATCATGGCACATATGCTAATATAGTCACGAAGACATCGGCGACGTGCAGACCCGTTTCGTATATATTTGTCGTATTAAGCGGCCGTAATAAAAAAGCGGAAAAATATTCACTTATAAAGTCGTATTAAATATCCATTGTTTATAAAGATTATTCCACCGGTTCTTGTCCATGACAAAAATACTCCAATTTTAAGCTACGAAAAACATTTGAAATCGTTTCGCTGTCACACATGATTACCATGAATGACTACTAACAATAGTAGCCATTCATCTTAATCATGCGCTTTATGATTTGTAACTAGTCACTCCGAGACTAATTTTAGTTGACTACCGCCCAAGTCGAACGTAGTGATGACGTGAGGTGTTAAAAACCAGTGTTAGTGTCAGTTGCATGGTGTAAACCGTTTGGTAACATTTCAGGTTCGTTGACTCACTCTACCGTCGTTGCTGATCGCTGATCTTGTGATACTCCGTAGGATTCGACTTCTTCGTTGTGCTTCGCCGTGCTTTCTAAATCACAAATAGCTCGTAGTAACAGTAGCGGCCGCACATAAACTTCCAACTTTTCTTTTCGTAATGCAAGCAATTCGATTAGTATCTCGCATTCCTTCCTACTCGTATCTATGTTCGACGTTCCATACTTTAGGGGCATCAATAGCTCAGACTATCAAATATCCCGATAGTCACGATGCTATGCCAGACGCGGGCGATTCCTTTAATTTATAGACCTTACAATAAGGTTCCAAAGTTAATACGTGAGTTGTCTAAGCACAACTTAGAGGTAAAGGATATTATGATATAGATGAATGTATTAATGACAAGGACGCCTGGAAATAACAGCGCTGAAACCAGTTTCGCGTAGGTCAAATCTTAATTGCCATGTGTTGTTTTAAAAGATGTGCCGAGGGGTTTCTTTTGCCGTTTTTCTTCCTAAATGTTTAAAACACCTTTTCGAAACGGTAGTAAAAGCATATAATGACGTGCATAAATATATTTTCAAAATACCTAAATGATTTTTAATTTGAATTATCTAAGTTGGTATCATCTAAGTATCTTAGTTGAAGCATTATCTTTATAATAATGTTTTGTATCTATAACTTACTTTAAATCAAAATGATAAATCAGTTTTACATTGAAATATCCAAAACCATCCATCCATTTGCATTACTTTTATAGATTTCAAATAGTACAAGCTTGTTGAATACAAATATAGAAAACGTTGAATTTTTAAGAAGTAAGGAAATTAGACTGTGTCGTGTAAACATGATTGGAAACTTAAGTCATTGTAAATTGTATGCATTTTACTTTAGGGTAGGATTATATAAGATCATTTTCGAGTACTCACGAATTGTGTTGTTTAATATACCCAGTTACATAAATCGTTATGGCTAAACTAAAATAATTAATTCAATTACTATTCAGTCTGAAATGATTTACCTAAGTATATTCTCACTTATGATACCCTACGTAACGAATTACTTAAGGGTAATCTTGACGTGTAATTAAATGTCTCTTATTATGTCTGGATACGCGTGGTAATGAACGAAGCTTAACGTATGAGCGAAAATAGTATCCTTTTAGATTGACAACCTTCTAATAGGATTAAATATATCTTTGAATTGTACCTCGCAATCTATTCTAAGATCTTTACAAGATAGGTAAAAATTATATTAGTACATTAAAAACCAATATAATAGGCGTACGTACTTCCAGACGACCTTGGGGCAGAAGACATTAAATAAAGAGAGATAATATGCAAAACAGTTGGTTAAGCAGGATAAAATTAAACTACAAACATCTAAATCTATGTATATATCTCGATACTACTATATAAATCTGTTGAACTTCTCCGTATATCTCGATATAACTCAAGAACGGCTTGACCGATCGAAATTGGTATGTAGCGAGTACACGTGATTGCGCGGACGATAGGCTATATAAAATGTCAGATAACCATTAGACATCATTAGATGTCTTATCAAGACAAAGTATATTAATATGAAATTTTTAATAATCATGTGTATATAATTAATAGTCCAAACCGAACGAAGTCGGAGTGGCCGCTAGTTTATATAAAAATATATTTAGTTCAACATAGAGTAATAGTGTCCCAAAACAACAGTGTAATCAATTATTATACATTATCAAATTGTGTCAGTTGACAGCCAATGCAATCCATCAGCATAATTAGTTGTCATTCCAATTTATCACTCGCGCTAATTCAATGATAAAGTACGATTATCGATTATCGATCAGTAATTGTAATCACAGATAACTATCTTGTCCCAATTGTAGTACTGTTGTATAAATATATACTTAATTAAATGATTTTTAAAACTATAATTTTAGTAATTTTTTTTACAACCTTTATTTATATTCCTATAGAATTGTTCAATTTATGGGATCTCATTACATTACATATTTGTTTTTCCCTCTGTTAACTTCTTTGCGATCCAACCCGATGATGAGTGTACCGTAAATAAATAAATCTGATTTTGGGGGTTAATTTTGAAGCGTGAGTTTGAAAACTAAAAAAAATAACTTTTTCAGTGACAATATATAGCATAGTAAATCAAAGGTTCTGAGGAACACCATTTTTTTAATTTTTAATTACCGAATGCAAAATGCACTAGCATTAAAAATAATCTAAGAAAACTGAAGATTCCCACCATCTCTGACACTACTGTACCTAAAATTCCAAATCCTTGAATTTCTACAACAAAGAAAATATTCCTGAAACCCATTGCATTCAATTCGATTCGGAAAAAAATCGATGACCGACTATTGTATTCTTGACATGCGTAATTACTTATTCATTAGTGAACAAATTGCTTCGGTTATCTTCATTACTTTGTTAATATTTTTTTCTCTAATTAAGAATATATTAGGGTTTCAAAGATATCGGAGGCTATTAATCCGAATGTCAGTAAGGTTTTTAAAATTCCTAATGTATTGTTAACCTCGATAATGACAAATTACTTTTGCAGCTGTTGTCTTGACTGGATAGGAAGTTTGCACCACACTGGTGTAATCCAGAATCTGGTTAAAGGTTATTGGCTAACACGATTGATCTCAGGCCGCTCCTATGCTTCCGATAAGTCTATTTAAATCTTTTCAATGTTTATGTAACAATATCCGGTACAAATTCAGTTTGAGAGACACGTGCCCTCTGAAGCACGTAAGCATTCATGACATTTTGCTACGATACTCCACTTTTAATTTTTTCCGCTTTACCTTTTAATCTTATGAGATGTGCTAATTTTTAAGATATATTTTTATTAAATTAAATCGTGTTTAAATATAAAAGAGTTTAAATAGTAATAAATAGATTAAAACCATAACAATGCTTATTTATTTGATTACAATTTACAATAAGTAAAGGCTGCAGGACACTTCCGAAAAGATTTAACACTCCGCGTTTGCCACGGTTTGCAGTATTTTCTGCTCGACTTCTTAGAAATATAACAGAAATGGAAATAAATACGCTATTAAATTATGATTTCTGTATTAAGTGATACAATAATTATAGTCCGCCATCTGAAAGTGCCACAGATTTTATTCTGTGGAAACATTTATGCTATCTATCTAAATCTTCAACACGCGTAAAATATTTCGTACGAGTTAAAGACGTATTGTAAGCGATGCGTCATTCGGGGAAATTTTAAAGTTGTAAACAAAACACAAGTAAGTTGACAACACCCAACAACGGGTTTTAAATATGATACAAATGATATTATAAACATTACTGTGGTGAACTTTGTTAAAAGGTAAGGTACCTAATTAAAACTATAGAGACATCTACACAAACCAAGATTCAGGAGTTTGCTACACGGCTACTAAAGATGTGGAAGTCTTCAAGACGAGAGTAAATAGGCTTTTATAAGTTGTGCGTTCACCATTGGACGTCATCGCAATCAGTGAAGGTTGTTGTCAACTATTAACTTATTTTATAAAAAAGTATATATAAATATTACTACAAGGGATAAAAACCAAGAGACCGGAGGAATTGATATTAAATTTGGAATGGAATGAATTATTTGTAACCGTCACCAACTCTACCGACTACGAAAAAAATTGGAATTTGGAAACGCTGGTTTGTAATTAGCAATTCACTTTACCTACTCATACTTGACAACAGTCTGTTTAGCACTCAGCAGATACTACTAGGGCCGAGAGAATATTTCCTTAACGTTACGTTTTATTTGTCGAATTCTAGCACAGGAATTCACGTGTAACCTTGATCTATGTACGTGATGTCACGACGTTTGCTCTGCGTTGCTTTATACACCAAGTGGAAACGAAGAATACATAGACAACTCACTGTACAGACAATGTAATATTTGTACTTAAAAATATTTTATTAAATATTCGAAAGAAATTTACTTAATATTTGTAAAGCGATACCTTATAATTAGTTCATTGTGATGGAATTTCAATAAAGATTAAAAATTTTAAGATGATAAGCAAATAAAACTGTTTGTGTGTAAAAATGTTGACGAAAACTGCTCAAGAAAATAGCCGCACAGATAGAAACAAAAATAGTGTTATGCTATTTTCTCGAATTATGGAGCAAGCGTGACGCAAAATTACTTTGTGTGAGTTACAGCGAATATTACAGTTCGTCTTTACTATTCTATATCTATGGTCATTAGTTTTGCGTAACCAGGTTAGCATAATTTACGTTATTTGTATGCTTCCTATGACTTATTCTGTTGAATTTTTAACGCATTGAATGTATTTATATGTTCTATTATTATTTGCCCGTCAAGATATGATAACTTGCTTATTTATGGCTCTCTGACACTGCGGCCTATACACGTTGAAACATTTCACGGGCAATCCTAAACGCAGGGTGGTAGCGAACCAGGAAGGTGAAGAACCCTCCCACGACAAGCGTCGTCGGGATAAAACTAGCTACAAAGCAAAGCGAGCTATTTAAAAGGTATCTGTTGCCCTTGACTGTTGCCCAGCATGGTGCATCACGATTAGATTTGACTTGGTGTCGAGTATAGATGGAATGAAACTTGATCACTGAATTGTTGATAAAACAGACTGGAGGCACATATAGGTTGGATCATTAACACTGTATCCCACGCTAGTTTTTCTTTTCATGTATTAGACTTTTTGTTTATTACAGTACGTAAAAAAACCTACGAAATTACATATTTTTCCAGGGTTGCCAAAATAGAAAATAATGTCGCAATATCAACATAATAAGTCGTAGGTGGCATTGACATTCGCAATTCGATTCAGGAGTCGTTATTACGTCGGTGGCGCACTTGGTACTGGTTAGTGGGTAGCTGAGGTCACCACACTTAGCATAATTTACACAATATTGCTCATAAAAAAATCTTGTTTATTATTAATTTTCAGATCCGTGTTAATTGTATGCACTCTACCGACCATATTTACGCACATGTTCTGGTCTCTTGTACGAGTGATACTGTGAATGGAAGTAAAGAAAAAAATAGAAACTAGAAGCAGACAACCCTATCCAAGTCGCACACGTACACACACGTATGTAGGGAGCTAACTGAGTAACGATCAAAGATCAAGTACCCATTCAAGGTCGCAGTTATTAGGCATCACATTTTGTTTCATATACATTTATAAAAACTGCAAGGTCATTTTTGTGTACTAGTGAAGCATTGTTCAAGTAATATTCGGTTCTCTCTGTAGGTAGTTGAATAACTTGGTCCTTAAGCATCAGTGGCTACTAATATCATCGACGTACCTATTGCCTTTTGTTCCTACTCTTTTTATTTATGTAACTAACAGATATTCATCTGGTGGTATTCGTTGCAGCTTCTATGGGCCAATTCGACCAAGTTGGGGGGGGAGCTATCGAGAAATGAATTTTGACTAATGGAAATTGTCACGGAGCTGCATACTTGAGTATGTGGAGCATGATAATCTACCGTTTTTAGCCGACTAAGACAGAGCAAAAGAAAGGTTATGATTTTGATCAGTACGTATGTGGGCGTGTTTGCATGCTCATTTGTACTTGTACCCTCGTAGTTTCTAAACCACCTATCATAATTTGGCAAATGAGCTATCGTTGAAAGAGTCTTTATTGTCTGCTGGTTAAAAGCAACGTGGCGTCACATTGAATCGCTTAAGGTGCCCTCTATCTATACATATAATAAAATTGTAACTGATCGCTTTCTGTGCAAGAACGATATATGAGAAAAAATATTATTAGGTGCTTTGATTAACGCAATAAAACACAAAACAGTAGTTAGAATTTTTGTCTGTTTGTCTGTGCGTTTGTTCGCGCTAATCTCAGAAACGGCATAATCGATTACGTTTTGGTTTTCACTTATGTACTGCAGTAAGCGTCGCTTAATACTTAAAGATTGTTTAATAGCATTCCGCTCATAAGTAAAAAAGTTATAAATTAATTTAAAACAATATAGGTAATATTACTCAGCGTAAGGCGTAGTTTCTTCGAAGCGAGGGTAGTTTACTAGTATGACATAAAGTTGTGAACTAAAAAGCTCTAGTTAAATCACCAACGCTTTTATAATGTGCAAACATGGCCGTAGTTATAAACGATTTGCGCTTATACAAATAATATATGATATTATATTTCATAAATAGCAGCTAACAAAAGTTGTCTAACATTTGACATTTAGAAGACCTTTAACCTTCCGACGTATTGGCTCCCATTTGGACTGCTTGACCGTTAGTAGAGCAGCTGCCATTAATCAGCAATTTTTTTTAGGGTAACATATAAGTTTGCCATCCGTTTGAATTTTCTCGGATTTATTCGAGCTTTGGGGCCCGTCAGGAAAAGATTTCGAAACGTGTCCGTATACAACAATGGTACGTACTTACAGTTTCCGGATGAAACACGATCTGTTGTATTATTAATACGTAAATAAAGGCAATGAAAATAACAATATCAAATTTCCGCGCTTTTGTCAACAGTCGGCAAATAAGTTATTTCAACCTCACTTGCAAATCTCAAGCTATCACCAATTCTTTGGACAATCACTAGTTAAAGCCTTCTGTTGAGTATCAATTCGTTTATAAAATGGAGCGATCCAAATGTCAAGACCGCAGCAGAAGGCGGCGCGCCGGTCGAACCAAAGGTCGTCTTTGTCCGAGGGGATTTTGATCCGTCCTACATTTATAAAAGAAATGATTTATGAGTGGAACATCTTATTAATTTTGAAGGTTGCGACGCTTTAACAAGTATTTTACACATATTTTTTTTATTTAAATAACCGGCACACGAATACACGTGACCCGTAGTATACCCAGCGATAGGTAACTGAAAAGATCGAGTGCCGTGGCCGTCGTCCGGAAGGCTGCAAAGGGGAGGCTGCCTTGGACTCACGGATTTTTAGCACCCCTTGTACCCTAAGCTTATATTTTATGATAATTATTTTAAGATGTTAATAAATCGTTTATATTTCATTTTATTCATTACTTATGATGTGGGGACTTAAGTCTTAATTTTTAGCAGCAGTGTTTTATTATTGATCCCATGCTCCACGTGATCTAGTACTTTATAATTTCCATGTTCCAACTTGATATTTTAATAATACAAAAGTTTAATAACAATTAAGTTACTTGAATAAAACAGAAATATCTGCGTTATTAACACAATAGAACCTTGCAATAGGGAATGCGTTGAAGAAAATATTAAATTAAAATTTTAAATTTGGATATAAGAGGCTCCACTCATCCCTAAGTTCAAACTACTCCTCCTCCACTTGTTTGTGGTGCATCTTGCTGAGTAACTGACGATGCTATAGAACGGTACCTCGTGTATAGGTTTGCTGAGTACCACCGAGTTTAGTACCGGCGATACTGGCGCGTGACATTAAATAAACATTCATACACTCACATCCCACTAGAATACTCGCGAGTGACAGGTGGCATGTTCGTACACATAATATGACATCACAAACCCCACGACCCGAGAAAAAATATATACATATCTGTCGTATAAATCCTGGTCGTTAATCGAACTCAGGACCCCTTGCTCTGTAAGCAGGGTCTTTACAATTGGGCTATCTGGAAACAATCGTAAAAAATGTATTTTACGTAGTTCAGTTGCAATCTCAGAGTGCGGCTGTGTCGGCGCTACTTTTGATCCTACAATGTGCGTGGGTGGCAGTTATCACTTACTTAAGGGAGTTTAAGATGATCCTTGGCTGCTAATGATCAATTATACAACACGACCAACGTAGTTACATCCGTGAAACCGCGGCTGTGATGAGTACGGATCAATCCGAAAAAACCGGCCAAAACCGTAGAAATTGATAATTATGTTTTTTTGCATTGCCAGTTGGTTTACCGTTCTCTTTTGCCGTGAACTTAACTGTTCCATAGGTATCTTACGATGAAGTATCTTAATAAATATGTCGTTTTTCTATTTGAGTTATAATCGTCGAACGAAATTTCAGTTGCAACGTTGCGCCATTTGACTGTACTACGCGACTTATAAGACGCAATGAAAACCAGCAATGAAGGCTCGTACTGCGTCCACCAACTCTCGAGTCGTTTGCTTTGCGACGTCCAGTATGGTTTTTGATAGATACTAATCACAATTTTTTATGAATAGGTTAATGAAAACGGCCGTTAGAAACATTCAGGCGATTGAACAAAAACAACTGAATTATCAATCAAAAATAGATATTATGAAAACACAATTTTCTGTATCAATATTAAGTTATCTGCTGAGAACCGATATCATGCGCTTAAAAGCGTACATGATGTCATTCATAAACTTCCCATTTTTACTTGAATAAGTTCAACGACGTCTTATGATTACCTTACGCGGAGATAATTTACGAGTAAACACCTACTTTCACAACGTAACGTTGGCATCCATATTATTAATAACCACGCGATTAATTAAATTATACTTATAACAATTTTATGGTAGGTAATACTGTGCCTGGTATGAGGGGCTCCGTCCATCTTTAAGTCTAAACTAATCTCGAGCTCACAGTACAACATGCTGAATACCAAAACAGACTATGAGGTTAAGTCTCTCGTGTTGGAGACCGCTAAGCTCGCTATGACCCAACTACCCTGACTGACTTCTAAAATCTACCGTGAATTTAAATTGTAGTGTCAGAAGATCACAATTAAGTGGCTTCCCTGGTTCTCTTTTGGCCGGCAACCGACAACGTGTTTGGTGTTAAGGATGTCCGCCACGGATGACCAGTTAAATACTATTTTTGGTCATATATGTTAATAAAATCTTAATGTTTTCATTGAATGTTCAACTCTACAATATTTGTATGCCAAATCATACATCGTAGGTTCTCCTAGCACAGACAATTCAATCAAGTCAACTTTCAAACAAAACAAAGTAAATTAAAATCGGTTCAGCCGTTTGGCTATGCCATAAACAATCAAGGATATACTCAGAGTTATATTACTCTGTGAGAAAACAGTTATTGTGTTAAACTGTCAAACGCGCGTGGTGCTACGATTCAATTCCAATATCTCATAGAATGCGTGGATGCGTAAAACTTAAATAAGTATGGGCAAACGTTTTATCACTGCGTCACAAAGGTCACCACGCAGTTTCATCTAATTGAGCATGATCAATTCTGTTATCTACGTAGCGTAGGTCAGATGTCATTAGTACATATATTATTAATTGATAAGAATTTTGTGAACGCCAGAACACCCAATGTGAATTCTGTATGCGCGCATGGAAGGATGAAGTTATTGTTACAGATGTACTCGTGTGTGAAAGGACTTCATGTGTTGTTTTTTTAATATAAAGATATTAAAATACTATTTTCCTAAAATTTGACGTCACCGGTCGAGATAAGTAAATTTAAGTGTTATCAGAAGTGGGATTTTTTAATGCGGCAGACGAACCTCGAGATGAGTGATTTACCTATTGGAACTTTCAAATGACGTCTTAAAGCATAACTTATACATAGTTAGAAGAAATTATGATATAGAACATAGATGAATATAAAAATGGCATAGACAACTTAAAATATAAGTTCCACAACCGATTCTGCGCGGGTTAAGACTCTTTAATTGTGATCGATTTAAAAGATGTGCTGCGGATTTTCTTTGCGGTTTCTTCTTCTCAATGTTAAAGTATTGCTACTAATATACTCTGGAGCATCAATAGTGATATATAGTGAACACTTCCTGGATATCATGTTTCCTCTTTGAATTCGACTGGTTTAACTGCACCATGTTATCCTAGTGCCATGTTATCCTAGTATCCTAGTTCCAGTTAATATCAAGTGTTATTTGCAAATTCCATCCACATAAATAGATCCAGTTTTATAGATTTACCAATTTAGATTTGAGAATTCGAATTTTAGAACTCCTACGTTTATCTAGTATTGCATAATAAGTTAATTAGAATAATTTTGTTATTTAAATTTGTCCACCGGCATCTGGGTCGCCGAAGGTTGGGTCGTTCTGCCAAGTTCATATTAATGCAAAGCTAAACCTTTCGGTATGATCTTAAAAACCAAAACTGATTTGCGCAGTAGGTTATAGCATGGCTCCTTAGCTAGACAAAGATGTTGATGTCCATGACCGATCGTAGAGTTGTGTATAACGTGAAATAACCGACGATGTCAGATACTAGCATCTGGATTATAATGATTTTATTTAAAACAAATGTCATTTCATGATATATTCAAAGATAACCTTGATAAATCCCTTAAACTAGTTCCAATATTCACTGCTAAAGGCGTTGAAAACGCAATGAATCATGAAGGCGGTAAACAAATTCAATGCACTACGAGTATAATGTGATTTATTAAATAATAATGTACAACATAATGCTATTCTGTAAGTGTTATATGTCTCGTTCCAAAATTGTTAATCGCATCCGAACGAGATCGACTACGACCAAGTTGGTTAGGTTAAGTTGGTTGGCAAGAGCGAAGCAAGTGGCGTTAGCGTGCTGTGCTAGCGGCTAGTGAGCGCCTCCATCAAAATATAATGTTGATTTAATTGATTTACACAAGCCTAGTATTTTTACGAACACCTCCTAATAATTTTATCTTTGTATAATGGAACCATGTCATGATATGACCAAACGCTGAAACACTTGTAATTCATTAGTCGTCAATAGGTAGTGGTCAAACGACTGCCGGTGGTTTCATAAATCGTCAGCTTGTCATCAAGTAATCGACCATTTCATGATATTGTCAATTCTACAATCTGACTAAAACATACATAGAATAATCACCGAAGAATGCGTAGATTATGATGTTTTAACTTCGATTTCAATTTGGAATTCGATATTTAATTGTTAATTATATAGTTCAGCATACTAACCCAGTAATTTTTAGTTACTTACGAAATCAAATATTTGTTCGGCAGGTCAGCTGTCAACCTCGACATAGATATACAGTTCTATCACAAAGAGAGAGATCTTTGTATACGAGCTCTGTATTACTTTATACATATAATCCTTAAGCAGCTAAATGTAAAACTATGCCATTCTATGTCAAATTGTTCTAACCGTGGACGTTAAAATTAATCTACACTCGCATGTATTGACTCTGTGACAATTATCAGAATTTCATTCGCAGTTTGACATTGGTAATCGTTCCCGCTCGAGAATAAAGTCACTGGACAGGTACTGCCTAAGAACAATCCACACCCTAGTTTCACAACTCACCACACTGAGAACTTGAAAGCTTATCCGGCTTTACGTCAAAAGAAAAACCGACAACGTCTTGCCATTGCGTCATTTCGACAGGGTTGTCATATGATAGAAAATAATTATAACAAAATAATAATTATACTACGGATATTACCTACCCTGGTAAAAGATCTCACATATACAGTCATAGTACAAGAACAGCGGTTCATATTCTTTGATGTCGGAAGAACTCTGACACCATCTAAACAGTGCGGTACTTCGGTAGGGTTATGTCACGTCATGCAAAATAAACTATTGTAGTGAGGGTGTTGTGTATCATTTTACAATGTGTAAACCCTAAACGCCCAACCCCGAAGCCTATTAAAAATCTGGGTAACGTGTTTCACATGTCGTATGATATGTCCATAAATTTTACTCTTATACAGTGTATATATCAAATGTCAATTACTTGAAAAATTTTATATCGTATTGCTGAGAAGCGCTCTCTCCTAACAAAGAAAAAGGTTAAGGCCACAATCGACCAAACTAGTTAAGTGTGGATTGATAAATTCACTTTTTATTTTGAAGAACTCTCATATAAGTAATGTTTTCCTTCGATTAGTCTCCAATGGCTCAATTATAATAATTAATAACTAGTCAATAAATGATAATTATGAAGTAAATGTATTGCGAATTTTTTTCTAGATAATAGCTTCAGCATACTTTGACACGGTATTTCGGTGAAACCTGATAAAAATTTCGCCTTACGCTGCAATAATTTATATTACTTCGTAATAAATATGTTTAACTATATACTTTGAACATTTTCAAAGAAAAAGAGATAGGTATGTAATTAAGGTCTGATCGATACATTATTGTATGTTGTGCAAATAAATAGAAAAACGTGATGGGACCACGGTAATTCCCGAATCTCACAAATGAAACCCAAGGCTGCTAACGCGGTAGGGTGATTGTAATGGAATATTCTATGGACAATCCAAGGAGTTAGAGTTATCAAAATAATTGTCATTAATTAGTTTAAACCTTTTTTACGGTTGAAATTGAGCTTATTACACCGCAATATTTGAGAGTTTTCTATAATATTTGAAGCGTATCAACCGACCCTGGGCCAGGGCGGCCTATGGCTTTTATTCATAACATTGTTAAAGAAGATCCGAATACTACAGTGGGCCATTTATTGCGATAATAATATTAATTATTTTATGTGTCTATATACTGCGACGTAGGTATGTGTGACCTAGATAATCTTATCTAGAACCAGTATTATGGTGCCCTAGACACTGTTATGTCGTAATGCAACTGTACTTGAGGTCAACAACCGCCGCATGCATTAACTACACCTTGTACCATGAGGTCGTAGCACACGGGACAAGGTTCAATTAAAACCTGGTACTCGCGAAAAAAACGCATAAGCCTAACAAAAAATGTTACAGTTCGTTATTTATTGTTATATTATCAAAATATGTGCATTCGATCTCAGCCGTCCTACCGCATAGAATAAATAGCGCTGGTTTTCAATGCTGCTTATTGAATGCTCATATTTCGAACTGATTGTGCCATATGATGGCTGCATATAGTGATATGTAACAAAATATATGCTCTTGACTTGAAACTGTTTGTTTCGTATAAGACCATCACCTCTGGTTGTCACTGCAGCCCATTGGGTGCTCATAGTTCGAATTAATAAAGGCCAAAAGTTCTTTAATTTTAAAAAACCTCGATGACCTCTAAGGATACAAACCCCAGACTGAAAACATGGAAACATTCAAAGCATTCTGCTACTAATGTTGCTCCATTTTATTAATCACTTACGATCAACACCAGCCGTTGTACTATTTATTTCCTTTTCTATGAGGGTCGTAGCAAACGAGGCAGATAAGGAACCTTACTGCCTTTTGAGTACGCCTTGAACTAAAACTAACTTACCGCCGTAAGATGCAAATAAAACACAACTAAGCAATCTCTGGCTCGGTCAATAAAAGATTGCAAATGCACAAACGTTGCGGTGTGCGGAGCGTAATATTCTCAAAGCGAGCAATAACTCAAAACAAGGTCGCTTTACCACAGTTACAACACCGCCAACTACCGTCTTATTATCATTTTTCGCTTACTTTCACATTCGTCTATCTACCTTGTTTGTAAATATTGAACGGTTTTCCCACGGGAATTGTAACAAGGCTGTTTATGTACCCTCATTGTCTTTCTTTTTTCTGATGAACGGTAGATGAAAAGTAAACTAACCTACCTAACCTGACGGGCATTCCAGTTGGAAAATCGTAAACCAGATGCTTAAGACGCTTTTCCGGCCGAAAAAAAGCAGAACTAGGTTGTTGTTGGAACAAATAAAAAATGCGTTTTATTTTAGATGGAGGAAGATAGGTAACGGTGCACGAGAATGGTTTTATTAAACTAAATGGTACAGAACTCAGAAATCTCAAATAGGTGGGATCTGATATCGACTCGCCCTTTTATCAGCCATTTAGCCAAGATCGATGACCCAAAAATTAAGACAGCGAAGTATGTTTCAAATAGGCAATATTTATGACATTCCTCTATAGCCCACCTAGACCTGGATTATACCTGAATTCGATATTTGATAGACATTTATGCCAGAAATATATATTTGTTCTCGTGTGATTGGATCGTATGATTGGTTGCTTGCTCCATATCGTAAAACAACACAAACCCTCAGGTTAATTTTAGTTCAGTAGTGATTCATCACACGACTGCGGTACCGCCCGAGCCAATCAGTTGACAGGTACACTCAGACACGGTATCCTGTGACTCATTTAAATTTCCTGTTAAAATGGGTATGTACCATAAACCAGAGTGCCGAGTGTTTGACGTGTATGAAATTGGGGTTACGTTGCTACACGAATAAAAGGGGTTAGTAGCTGATACATCTTCGGTAAGAGTGCTAACAACATATTGCTGACAGAAGAGTCGAATCCAATGTTAAGGTGGTGCAATAGTTATGATAGTATCCTTCAAATTTTACACGCCCGAACTGTATTGTTTACCCAAATAGTGTAGACAATTGTAAAATATAATGCTTCTTGTAACATAATTTTATAAGTAATTAACCAACTAAGAATTAATTATTTCCTTTCATCTCCTTCTGTTTCTTTTCTTTTACATTCGTTTGCTTTTATTTGTTTTGTTTTCATATCTTTCACTTTACTCCAATATCTATTGACAAGACCATTAACATAAATAATTATAGTACTTACTATCTTAATTATTACAAGTTGTTGATACATATATATGATGATTAGTCTTACTTTACTATATTTATAGGTGAGGTCTTATAATATTGTAAATGGTATCCAGATATTCGGGTTCACTTGTGATATTTTTTAACTCTTACACTTACTCCCGTAGAATTCGAACCAAGAACCGCCATAGCACAATTTCAAACCACTAGGCTCAATCCATACTTATCTCAAACAATAGTGTAATCATGCACACAACTATCTTAAGTTATGTCTTAAACTGGCACAACTTTACAAATAGTGTAAAACTTTATAACGTAACCTCTCTGTAAAAAGTACAAAACGCGAAATATTATATATACAATATTATTAAGTAATATATAAACTATTTATTATAGTTATTATATCATATGTCATACCTATGACATACTAACGACAACTGATACCGTTGGCATCATTTATTGGTCTGCTCGAAAATAAAAGGATTGTTCATGGCATAGTTTGAGTGCAGTTCTATTTTGTAATGTATTGTACATTAATTCATTACTTTAAGTCATTATAACGAAAGAATTGTTTCTTTCTTTTATTATATAGTTTGCGTTTTTTAAAGCCTAATCTGCATACCACCATTTCATTTGTGTATCTCAACATGTTGCAATACAAGCGTTGCTATTTTCAACCCAAGATCACCTTGTTTACACTTTTTACTATTTCCAATTAGTATCTCAACGCTAATGCGTTAAATCCTGTAATGCCGGCAACGTACAGTTGGCAAATTAATCGATTGCATTGTTAGTGTCATTTTAGTTTATCTTAAGTTTAGCTTTACCTTATCTACTCGTAACATACTTCTTAATTGTTATATCCTATTTTGTCCAAGTACTGTCCAAAATATTATTTGTTTGAAAATGTTATTCCTTAGTGATACAGCCTTTGTAAGTTTATGTTGTATTATACACCGTGTTCTTTATTATTGATTTAGTGTATGAATTTGTATTTTTTAAAGGTTAAATGAATTAGAAATATAAGGTTTTAATGTATCGAAATTTAAATTTCAATTACAATATTATTTTTTCGAATTTGGTTTTTACAAACACTATTCGAAAAACAAACATGCCATCACTTCAACAACCGTGAGTGACCGTGAGTGGTCCCGGAAGAAGAAGCGGCAAAACACTCCCAAGGAGTTCTTTTCCTACTCACAGTTACAGAAAGCACTTATGACTGTATATTAAACTCTGGTCGAAGCAGTGTTATGTTTATAGTAATCATCTAGTTTGTAATAACTTTTCTGACGGTGACCACTCGCCATCAGGTGGCTCGTCTGTTCGTTTGTCTGCTATTTACATAAAAAAAATTATATGTGACTCAGTTGTCTTTAGTTAGAATTGAATCGGATATCGGTCGCTTGGCAATCTGCGTCATACCCATTGGATTGACTTGTAATAATAATAGAAATCATCCACATCGAGTTCTGAATTTTTTGCATATACACCAATTCAACCAATTGGAAGTGCAAACACTTCAATTTTATAAAATAATAGTCGTTTAGTTTTCAAGTTTCTAATTATATCTGATGTGAAACTTTACCATACTTCCAAGTATTCAATGATGGAAAACTTCTCTATTGTGTAACTGTGTGTACTATTGTACAGATATTTATTTGTTTCATTTTATTAAACACCTCAATATATAATAATATTTATGAAAATTTTTAGTAACGGTCACTTATCATGAGGTGAAATTGTAATCAACCATTGACGTACCTATAAAGAATAAAAAAGGTAAGTTCATCTTTACATAGTGATTTCGTCCAAATAAAAACCAAGTTCTTGGGTGACTTTATAAAAAACAAATATTAAAATAAATGTGTAAATACGATTAATAAATGGTCGTAGTAGTAGTAAATTTATTGTTATTTATTAAATTAGTATTAATTTACTTTGCAACAATCCGCAAGCACAATGTATGATGGCACATACTTCTATACATGCAGACCTCCCTCCCTCCCACGAAAGGAAAACAGGCATTTATGATAAATAAAAGTATATACCAACATTCATACCACATACCGTCACCCAACACGTGTTTCGCTCCGCAATAGAGCATCCTCAGGGTGAGTAGACTCTACAAGTGTTAGCCGCAAATTGACCGCCGGCTACCGAACGCGGGCCTTGTTTTGTTACTTGTACTTGTACTTTGACGGTACACCAGATGCTGCAGAGAGGGTGCGCTTGTTGTCATTGCGCGGTCTATAAATACCCGTGGGTTGTAGGAATGCAAACACACGGGTAACAAGAATGATGTAGGGTTGAATTTTGGATATCAAAAACATTTGGATGAACTTAATTTGGATATCGTGTCGTCAATAATAATATATCTCGGGTGTAGATAGATGACTTCATCGATGATTTAAGATCAAACTAACTCCCCTTATTCGTGGTTCTACTGCACCACGGACGAGGTGATTAAAATATCCCGACTGTTGGAGGTCGCGGAGCTCTGTGCCGCCCAGTTTCCCACCAAGACCCAAGTTTAGTGTGGGAGGTTACTAGTTACCGCCAGCGTTTAGCTTTTAAATCCGTTAGCATCGATACATTTCGCGGGAAGAAAATTATCCAAAATTATGGCCTTTTCTATATATAACTATGTGTATAAATTCTAAATATGACAAGAAACATTTCAACAGGTTAATTAGTTTAATTGTTACACGTACAGAGTGGTTGCGAAAAAATATATGCAGACAGCTAACATCGATAACAAAGTGTACACCAAAATTTCCAAAAGATATTTAATTTACAGTTTCGACCCTGTTACTGTTTTATTACCAACTACATATATAGCGGCCCGCCTCGACCTCGTTGGGGTTGAACAATAATTATAATATACATATTATACATGATTATTCAAAATTTTATGTTTTGTTCCTGATTAAGACATTATTAGGTTTACCGATATTTTATGTAGCCTATCATCTGCGCAATCACGTGTTCTCATTACATACCAGTTTTCATTAAGATCGATCAAGCCGCTCTTGAGTTATAACGGGACATACAAACAGACAGGCAATTTTTTTTTTTTAAATGGTTAAATTTATGTCAGGTAGGTATAAAACCAATATTTATCATGGAATTTGACAGAAAATTTGAATGTACAGACAGACAGACACTAAAGATTTATAGTAGTATAGATAGATACTATCACGGTGTCTTTTGTGAGCATTGTCTTATAAGTTACAGGAAGATAAGATGATTGTAATTCGCCATAAATACGAAGATAATCTGTGTAAGAATATCGCCTTATATTCTCGGCGTTAGTGCAGCTAATTACAGTAATGATTCCGATGCACTCGCTTGCACGTTGCATCACGGTACTTACCCGCGTACCTAAATAGAACGAGATGAATTACACTGTCATCAATGATCATTAGTATCGAACACTGTCGTTAATGATCATTGGTATTGGAATTAAAGTGCCACTTTTGCAATTATGCACGGCTGTTATTTACTGGCGTTACTAAACGAATGTTATTGAGCTCTATGAGTTTGTGAGGAATGTTGATTAATATTATATAACTCTCTTCGGTGTTAAAGAAAGTACACTGGACCAAGTGATAAAATAGCATGCGTAAGGAACCTGCATAACCCAGAGTTCTTCATATTGTTCTCAAAGTGTGAAGTCTGCCGACCCATGCTTGGCTAGCGTGGCGTACTACGGACTTGAATCCGCTCATTGTGAAAGGAAACCCCAGCCCAGTAGTAGAACAAAATAGGTTGTAATTATGATACTAAGAAGTAATTCGTTTTTAGTAGTTACATTACAAATTAGAGCAAATCGTAAGTCCTGTACCGATCGTAAAAATTAAGCATTCAAATAAACTTTATATTTAACAAGTCACAGATAATCTTGTCAGAAATAATGATTGGCAATTTTTTATTGCCAAGAACTTCGTAAATTTAAGCTTGACAATTATTATAATTATAAGAATTACATACAAATGTATTGAATTCAGACAGAGTTTTGTGCCCGTTCTTGCAGGCGGAGTAACGAGCAAATTGCGTCTGGACGTTGACACTAGGGATGTCCTGTTGGCGACTAGTAACTCAATTATTTTACACAAATTTGCACTAGTTATTTCATGTTAACTTAACAAACTGACAACCAAACAAACAAAGCTGCACACGAACTGCTACTGTTTTTAAATAAAAGTACCCTCGGATAAACGCACGGAATCATCTTTCTCGTAGGAATGGTGTACAAAATAAATAAAATAGCAAACCTGAAAATTACCTGGGAGTTACTAGCCAGTAACCATAAACATTGATCTAGATAATTCGTCGGTAATGCTATCATGCCAGACAGGGATATTTTGGAGTTACGTTAACGTAGTCGAAACTAACCGACATCGTAAAAAAATATGTCCTAAATCGTAACCATATCTTATATTAATATTTAAGAATGTAGTCAAAAGGGGCACAAGACATTTGCGACTCACTTTTCATTAAATATTACCAACTTTCTAACTAAATTATTTTTTCTGGGAAATCTAACTACCGTTACTAAACGAATCTAAAACAATCCGAACGGAAACCAAGATGCGTCCATATCCAGATCCGAAACCGAAAACTTCCATCACTAGAGCAAAAAAGTCTATGGTTAATTTATGGCAACTGAATAATTATTTTTTGTCGAGTTTTAACTACTATGATTACAATACGTACTTTTATTATTAAATTAACGTTTCTGTAATCTTAAAATTTTTTATACAACGACAGTCGAAACACCAAAAATACAAACAAACACGAGGATGTCGACAAAAAACCCCGTCCTTAACAGGGCCCGGAACCGCTTGAAAGGGTTTTTAAGTGGGTATTTTTAGCACTGGTTTTGAGAAACCATTACATACTGGTAAGCCTTTCAAAGACTAACCGTTCATACGACTAAGCCCTTTGTTTGAATTAATTCGAGTTCACTCAAAACCCCCTCAAGACGTTTTGTAGGTAACTGGTTTCGGACTGAGAGCAAGCTAAATCGGCCTTAAACTCTATACATATTCGATTCGTTTTCGATTCAAGGCTACTAAGCCGTTCATTTGATTAATTCGAGTTAACTCAAAACCCAATCAAAACCCCTTCCACGGTTTTCAACGGTAGGTGATTCCCTATTGAATGCAATCGATTATGATCTTAAACGTGATTGTATTTAGATTTATTTTTCATTAAAGTAAGCGGTTACATTAAGCAAATTTAAAATAACAAGTCTTTAAAAAAAACCCCTTCAAAACCCTATCCCAAACAACCTGGGTTGGTTAGGGTTAACCCGATCGAAAGGCTTATCACTATACTGGCTAAGCTGATCGAAGGTTAACCCAAACGAACGACTAACACTCGAACGGCTTAACCCCTTCCAAAGGCTTAATCAAATGAACGGGTTTTCCGGGCCCTGGTCCTTAATGTATCGTTCGCTTCCCTCTTCACCGTCAATGCATTACAGATTTTTGTTATGTTCAGGTGGTACGGTTTTAAGTTTAAATTTTTTAATAATAAATATTTTATTATATAAAGTTAGAAATAATTATATGTTAATATCAAGAAACAATACTAATAAAATAATACATATTCTAGTATCTAGCACATTCGCTATGAATACGCATAAACGCATTATTGTTTTAATGTTGCCGATCGGTTGCGCTCGCGATAAGGTTTTTTTTTCTTACGGACACGAGGAGCGGCCGGGTGGAGTGACGCGATCACTTCGACTGCAAGTCGTCGTAGCGTGAGGACAATTATTTTGAAATAACGCTTGTACACGAGTTCTTACCTCTTTTTGATCCTATTTAAATCTAGAATATTTTAATCGTTCGTTCAACGAATATTTAGTTTGTTCACCTACTGGAAAATATTACATTACATGCTCTAACGTTTTGGCCGCTGCCTACTGGACGCAAAGTAATCACTGCAGACTCTTACTGGAGCCGTTATTCCTGTTGGAGTGCTTGGCAAGCCCTCCACGCTCGAAGGACATTGACAGTGACCGAAATATTTACTCCAGTGCGGCATAAATACGCTCACAACCCCTTTCTACTAGTATTTCTTTATATATTGTTTAAATTATACATGCATTGATTTATTAGTTGCTGTTGTCTTACGAATGACAAACACCGGCTGGCAGTGTTTCAGTAGGTCTGCTCCATCGTCAGCCATTTACTTTAAAACAATATGTCAAAGCTGTACCTTAACATTAACTAGACCCTATAAGAAGAACAACGGAACTAGATGAATCACTATTTATTCAGCACTACCTTTATATTAAATAAATAACTGCACAATATATATGATTACAGCGTAGTCACGACGTCTTGCTTCGACGGCTGTTATTGCAATAATGCTTGCGCGCCTTGTCATGTTAGTTCCTTATTTTTTTTTCGTGGGGAACACTCAACGCTTATTGGTCGACATTCCTGGTATTTTAAATTAAATTTAAATTGTTAGAGGGCACCACGACATCTGTGGTCGATCATAAAACAATAAATAATTCTGTTTTAAATCAATCAAAGATGCGTCGTTAATACGAGTGGTTACTTTGCTGCCATGTTTATTTGCAAAACTCTGTATAATTTAAGCTTCCACTTGAAATAACTCACTTGAGCACACTCAGGTACTTCAATTCGAGAATAAACAGATCTTTTCGTTCTAAATGCACATTTTTCGTTTATAATTCCAATCCTTCAAGATTTTATCGTAATAGGGATAACAGAGATTTAATATAACCATAATAAAAAGCAAGATGATTATGATTATAAGCAACTATTTTTCATAACTTCGATTGATATGAACTAAGGTGTGAATGTTATGTTATGTTATATTATATCACCGTAATAC
Organism: Megathymus violae; assembly: GCA_003671415.1. Lineage (NCBI taxonomy): Eukaryota > Metazoa > Arthropoda > Insecta > Lepidoptera > Hesperiidae > Megathymus > Megathymus violae. The sequence continues at coordinate 6,120,040 of PDGT01000012.1, read as the reverse complement.
AGCATTGAAAACAATAATAATGACGTTCACAATACAATTTTTATGAGCATAAATAACATGATCATTACTGACACATGACACAGACCTCATATGACACAGACCTCAGACTTTGGAATATAAAAATGTATTATGTAACTTATTTAACTGACCTTTTTTTAATTTTATGCGAACCATATTTATCCCCTACATTTTTAAGTACGGTTTATCTTATTTGATAAGTGATTATAATTTTATACAAAAAAGCTGTCCTTAGTTAATTTCCTAACTTCTCAATAGAATTTCGATACTAACTTTTGTCTACTGTTTCACAGGAATTTAAGTTTTCTATAATACAAATCCGTCCAGTTGTTTTCATTTAATTGAATAATTCTGAAGCATATACAAAGAGATACAAAGAGAGCTGAAAATTAAAAAAAAATTGATCTGCTTAAAATTTTAGTATTTTTTTTTTTCATTTAAATCTCGTTAGGTCCTGTTATTAGTATACAAAAGTATAGTATGAAAATAGGTAGGTACCTAGTCAACATGTTGTTTAAGTTAGTCATGGATGCATTGCTCCTAATGGTATGCCGCCGTTCCCTAATACCTTTGAAACACGACTTTGTGACGGCAGCCTAGTCCAAGACACAATGTACAAAGATTTCACTATTTAGTAAGTTTATTAATAATTAATAAATTATTCGAGTCCGCCGTGTTTATATAAACATGTGAGATTAAAGTTCTCACAAAATTATTTGAATCGCCTCGCAAGTGGGTCCCTTAACGTGTCTAAGAGAACATTCCTATTGGATACAATTTGAAGAATACAGTCGGTATAATTTAGTGAGGAGACGAATCTCGGTCAAGGGTTACTCAAGCGTTACGGCCGACTGACTGCTACCACTATTTTTATATATATTTAATCTGTATAATCTGTTACTGTAATGAATTCGAAAGCGTGCAAATTCGTGTATTGAATTTATTATTTGAAATAAATAACAATTATTACTGAATTTTTCAATTATTTATAGTTGATTAGATACGGCTCGGTTTTGACATGTATGATTGTTTATGGATCTGAAGTTAAATTTACAATTACGTTCAAATAAATTAATTAACATGAAATAATAAATTTATGATAAATAAGCAATTGAAAAATATTTCCAGGTGACGATTGTCGTCATTTTTAATGTATACTTTGGCCAGTCAGGGAGTTAACCTTTGACTCTCTCTCTATATAAATTGTAACCATTTATTTAATTAATAATTACGATCTGTTAACAAATAACAAAATAAATGTCTATGGATGAATTGTTTGCGATCCCAAGAAAACTTATGCATGGTACACAATATTACTACTTATTAGAAGCATCTTGTGTGCATTGATAGCGACATCTATGTAATCATTATGTAAAGTGACGTATCTGGAATAAACTCCGAAGTTTGATAAGTTATACAAAATTACTTATATGTATATCTATATAATGATATTATAATTATAAGTTTGAAAATCAAATAATATGTTCTAGAACATAAGACCAAGCTTTATTGAGTATGTTTTATTACAAAAAATAATTGTGTAAGATACTAAAGACCATGATATTCTGATTTCAGGATAATCTAAAATTAAAACCTAATGCTAACCTAATACTCTAAAATTAAAACCTAATGTTGTTACGATTTGGAAACAAAATATGTTATGTCAATTGGTTATTTTGATTTTAAAATTAATAAAAATATAATCTAATTAAAAACGTCCGCTCTTTCTCTTCAAGCTCAATAACTGTATCTCCGTAGTGTTTGAAAAGTTCAATAACATACTTTTTATATCAACTTCAGTGTAGGGTACATGTTATGCATATAAGTAAGTGAATATAATATAATTTAATTGAATTTAAACAACAAATCTCTGCCTAGGTCCAATTATACGTATAATATTTTAAAATTATCAAAACAGATATGAATTAGATAACAGAAATATGAACTTTTTTAGTTCAATAAAGTAATATCAACGCCATCTGTTATTACATTAATGTACTATTTCAGTCTTGTATCTGTACACTTATTTCGTAGCAGTATCCAATAGTCAGGATGGCCGAGCGGTCTAAGGCGCCAGACTCAAGGTAAACCTTGCCCGTTCGACGGGTTTGAGCTGTTCTGGTCCTCTCTGAGGGCGTGGGTTCGAATCCCACTTCTGACAAATCTTTTTAATTTATGATCACATAAATAACCGTTTCTAAAATTTATAATCTTTTATAAATGTTTTCTAAGGAAGCAGTAACTTAATATCGAATGGTCGGTGTTCGAATCCTGCAGACAATTTTTTTTTAAAACTCCTTGAACTTTTTTTCCAACTATTATTAAATGAGATCTCTGATCTTTACGTCTCTGATGATTACAAATCTTATCAAATTTATTTTACATTAACAATTTTAAAAACATCAAATTATAAAAATATATTCCTTACTTAAAAATGGCTCGATAATTTCAACGGTGTTAACATAATCCTCGGTAGTATAGTGGTAAGTATCCCCGCCTGTCACGCGGGAGACCGGGGTTCGATTCCCCGCCGGGGAGTCTTTTTTTATTTCTAATATATTTTAAATATACGTGTTAAGTCTAATTTATTATTATTATTTTTTTTTTATTTAAACGGTTTGAATACTGACCATATATGCTCGACTTGATTCATCGTTGATGGAGCATTCTCATAGCAAAAAAACTTGAGATTCCTCAACACTCTTCCTCATGCCTCACTGAAGAATTAGGCATTGCCGTGGTTATATTTCAACCGCCCATAGCTCGAAGGCTTATGTCAGCCCTAAATTATCCACGGAGTTAAGCAATGCGGGCGGGCGCGGCCGGTGCATGGATTCTGGCAATCCTTGTGGAGCACATTCAATCTTCGGAGGGCACGTTAAGTTTGTTATCCTGTTGTTATCGTTACATAGCAACAGTTAAGTCGTGGCCTTTGCAACACTTGAACTATACATATAATAAAATTCTAACTGATCGCTTTCGGTACATGAACGATATATGAGAAAAAACAAATAAGGGCCATTATTAACGCAATAGAACACAAAACAATAGTTAGAAATTCTGTCTGTTTGTCTGTGCGTTTGGTTGCGCTAATCTCAGAAACGGCCTTACCTATTTCGTTCTGGTTTTTACTAATATATTACAGTAAGAATCATTTAATACTTAATGTTTGTTTCATTGCAATCCGTCCATAAATAAGGCGCAAGACATACTTAGTTCGTCAACTCGTTCATCAAACGCTCGCACCATGACGGAAAATACAGAGCCTCTAGCCATTGTCATATTTTACGGACAAAATTCGGAAACTGTACAATGCAACGGGATGCCATAATCAGCAAATTGATGATATTTTCCATTCCATAAATTACGATGTCCGCGCACCCCTATCTCTTCCATGACGAAGCAAACCTGTGGTCTGCAGTGATTCATTGGCGGTTGGAAGCTGCAATACATGTTCAGTACTATGTGTTGCAGGAGTCAGGCGGTGTGATGGTGCGTGCGGCGGTGTTGCTGCTGGCGGTGACACTGTGCCGCGCCGCCACCACGCTGGACTCGGAGCTGGCCGTGGGGAAATCCATCAACATATTTATGAGGTTGGTCAACTGAAAATTGTTATTATCCTTTTCACTCGCACACGAAAGAAAGCGACATTATGATTTCTAACCTAAGAGTAACATTGTTTTTTATCACTTCAGACTAGTTCTTCGAACTACCTTCGTGAGATTGTTTTTTTTTTATAACAACAGCCATCATACAAGCTGATGGGCCATACAATGGTGTATATATATGACACTGTATATGTCGTCAACGCATAGGAGATTAACAAGGAAACATTATGTACTCATATTTAGCAAATAAATGGACCCAGTCGCATATTAAAATCGAAAATTAAATTTTTAAGAAATTTATTTAATCATATTAATTTTCGATTTTGCGTTCAAATAATAAATAAACTTTTCATATGTGTTCCCCGAAGGTTCTATAAGCGATGGTACTAAACAAATTCCGATTTTAGGAGATAAATTAGAAAACCTAAAAGAAAATATCGCGGGACATGCATTGAAGGGTTTCGTTATAAAAAATACAATTTTTTTTATTATCTGTAAGTACATAAATAACTTACCGCGGAATACGTGCAGTAGTATCAGTAAATATAATTACTGTAAGGTCTTGGTTTAGACGTTAAAGCATGTAAGTTAACTATCATAATATAATTATATAGAACAGTGGTTAACAAAGAGCAATAAATGCATTCTCAGGTGGCTCGTGTGTACATAAAAGGCAGTGTTAGGAATGGTCGAACTCAACACAATAGATAGGAATACAACAATACTTCAGTATGTACTAGGAAACATACATGAACAAATACTTGGGTATAATATTGCTTTACACGTGCTAAAGAGATGCAATATAAATAAAGATAACGTGTAATGTTAACGAGGTCTTTAATCAATTACCTACAGCATTAGATGCATTTGTTTATGTGCTAACTAGTGTTTGCCTAGTCTTGGAAATTCTGTTTCGAAAATACGTTTTGTATACACAACGATTGATTATTTCTCAAGGCAAAACAAGTTCGGATTACTATTAGATATATGATATATTTTTAACAGCAATATGCACTAATCCCGACCAGATCGAGACAATCTTTTATGCGCTAATAAAACGTTCGTTTTAGTGCGTTAGTTGTAAAATTTGTGCGTATTTGTTAAGACTCAACAATTGAAGAAGCATTGGTACATAATATTGTCTGACTTATTTTATGTTACTCGTTACAATGTCATTTGATTACCGTGTATATAATGTTAATTGCTTTGACACGCTTGTTTAAACCATAATTCATGGCAATAATACGGATTCTTCACTTCCATATAGAAACGAATTACATCAGATGCCATAGAAATATATTGTATTGCAGATTTTAAATAATATACCCAATATGTAGGTACATTGTTAAATATCAACTTTACTGCAGTGTAATTAATATAATTTTGTAATCGTTTTAATTTCAAATGTATTTATTCATAAGATTTTTAATTACATATTATATCATTAGGACTTATTTAAATAGTTACAAAAATTTTATATAAATTTATTTCAATCAAAATGTGACGACAGCGTTTACATTTAACGGCTCTTGTAGCACTGTAAAAAAAACCCGATAAAATGATTTGATAGTTAATAAAGAACCTTACTTCCTTTTAAAATTATCAACATCATTACATCCTACAATGAGCCCACTGCTAGGCTCGAGTGTCCTATCGTAATGAGAGGATTTAAGGCCATAGTAGGCTTTACACACCTTTGAGAACACTATGTAGAACTCCTAGATATGCAGATTTTCTCATGATGTTTTCCTTCACCGACACGAGTACGTGCAGAGCGACTTTAAAAACCACTTGGTTACTCTGGTTATGTTTATAACGTAAAAAAATGCTGTTCACAGATATGGCTACCTCAGCATCTGCATGCGTGTCGTTCCCCGGAACGACACGGACGGCTGGGTGTTCCGGGAGCCCACCGTCAGCGTGTTTCGCGACGTGGACCGCTTCGCCCTCGCCCCCAAGCCGAGGCAAGCGAAGAAGCTGTTCGATGGTGATTTCCACATGGAATTCTGCGATAACTTGAAGCAGCTACTGCAAGCGTACTTCAGGGATTTTAGTTTTGAGAGGTGAGTTCTTTAAGATTTAGAGGATTGTTGCTTTTCTTTGTATGTACCATGGATGTTGGTAGGTCTTACTAACGCATTACTAGTATTCTATCTATTTTAAGAATGATTGACTTGATGATATTTATATAAGCAGGAGTGTATTTTAATTAACTACCGAAGCGGGTCCTTAGCGTTTTAACAGAAAATTTATTTGCATTTTCTTTCATTTGTGATTAAATGCATAATAATCACCCAAACATATTAATATTACTTTAAACGAGTTTTTGTAAAATTTTATCAAATAATTTTCTATAAAGTGAGTGTATTGATTCCAGGTTGGAGCGTCCGTGGCGAGCGTTCACGGCAGGCTGGCCCACGGATATTATGGCGCGGAACCTAGGTATCAACGCGTCCTTCATCAACGGCGACCATTGCTACGTGTTAGTCAGAGTCTCCAGGTAAGAGCTTCAACTGGCTTACAAGGCACGGATTTCTCCGACTTTTCAGGACTAAATTCCAGTATTATTGCCCGCTGATCTTTTCACTTCTTATAAGTACGGACTCCATTGCTCTAGTACGTATCAGTAGAAAGCTTCAGTTACTGTCTGTCGGAAAGTTTGAGACCATCCAAATTACTACTATAGCAACTGAATTCCTTAAAATTGAAGCCGTCATGCAAATTTCCTACCTACCGTCTCTCATCCCCACTGATTTGAAAGACAGTCTCTTGTTTGAGTTTCCGTACAAATCTTTCACGCATTTGTAACTTTTAAGTGTAGGTACTTTAATCGCGCCAGGCATTACTTAATTTGTCTGTGTAGGACAATGTTCAAAACAAAACGAAAAGAAAATATATGAATTAATAACTTATATCTATCATATAATATTAATAATCTAACATCTAAGGGTACCATTCTTGAAATCAAGCAGATCTTGGGGAGGTTTTGATCCCTGCTGTTGGAGGTTGCCGGGCATTGTACTATCCATTCAAATTTCATCAGTGTATCTGGTGGTAGAATCTTGATTGCAGTGTCACAGACCTTCGAAACCAACATTTTAAACATACGAATATGTACTTCTGTTTGGGCGTCCTAATACTGTATTCTGTTTCTGTAATAAAAGTAATATTATTCCAATGTTTTGCCAGATTCCGAGAAACAGCCAAACTAGATGACTTGCCATCGAACATAGGCATTGAGGATGTAGTGTTCGATGCTATCCAGGATACGGAAGTCGGAGACATGGTGTCTATAGCCGACTTCATCAGGAAATACGGGTCGCATTATATTGCTTCATACATCACTGGCAACTCCTTATATCAGGTGAGGGTTCATCTGAAACTTTCGAGTTTAATCAAACTGATTTCGCTATAGTCACCAACGTGGTATCACCAGTGTCGAGTGCGCGTTTTGTAATAAAGTTTCAAGTTAAATTAGAATAAACTTCCCTGGGGTCACCAACGCAGGGTCACCAGTATTGGCTGAGCCATTCGTACTGATATGGTCCAGCTTTCAGGGTATGAAACATGAAACGAACAGAGAATGAATGAATGAGAAAACTATACTGCCAAGCATAAAGTAGCCGGTGATTCTTATAAACCTAGTCTTAACTAAAATAGACTATATGGGTACCATTTAAGACTTTTCTATAGGTAACAAAATATTTCTGATGAAATAAATGTAATGGTGGAACCGTACACGAGTCGTACTGCCAATGGAATTACAAATTATAACAAAGTACCCGTTATCGATATATTTTGCAAACGAACCGCCAATGTTTCTAAACAGAATCACGTTACTGAGATGGACCGCACGAGGCTGCACGCGCGTGTTTACATGAATCATTGTTTTATACAAGATTCAGCACTAAGCTACGTTTTGTATTCTCACCATACCAAGTTATAATGTGGTACGGGTACTCACCATATGTATTTTAGACGCCGCTATTTGTTCGTACTTTTAATAATACATTTACAGTCACTTTTGCAACCTACATTTTTGCGTGTATATATATGTATATATCACCGAGGATCTATCGCTAACCAAAGATTGGTAAATAAATATAAGTAAGTTCATACAAAAACAAACGGGCAGTTAACCAGCAAGAAAGATAGGGGTTACAGGAACAGACCGTTACCCGCGACCATGATTTACGCAATTAGATAGAGTACAGGCGTACAATATACCTATTGTAACTAACCGTATTATCAATATTGATTTGCATATGTCTCCAATGTATCTCTTATTTGGCTGTCAATATTAAGAAGTTCTCCTATAAGACTTCTACTACAATCTTCTACTAGACATCCATTTGCATTTGCAATTAAATCCTTTCAATGGCGCGTTTTTTTACCAACTAGGAGTTCTTCAATCAAAAATCAAATTCTATTATCCTAGAATGTGATCCATTTAAGTTCTTGGTATGGTGTAAATAGCAGAACGAAAGGGTGAAACATCATCGGGTTTTTAAATTTAGGGATACCTGTAGGTAATATTGGATTCAGTGCACATCGAACTGTTCGTCGCGAGGTTCGTATACTCTCGACGTATCTCAAGACGCGTCGATTCTTCCATCGCGGCAGAATATATCTACAGAGAGATGAATAGCTTCTTTACTGGTAAATATCAGTTCATAAGGGCTACTCGACATATCAGCATTAGTCAGTTTTTTTAGTTAATGTTAAGAACTTTTAACAATAGAATTTAGACAACAATTAGGTGAACAATACTTTTTTTATAAAACTCGTATCAAATTAACTTTACATTTTCAACTACGTATTTAATGCTTTTAAAGAACTTAAAATTTTCTATAAAAGACCGACAGAGGTATATTATTCTCACAAGTCAAATAGACCTTACAGGTACATCCCGAGGGGTCCAATAGAGCACAGATAATTAAGTATTGTGTACGTCGCAAGGTATTCGTGTTCTCCCGCGGCGTGTACGCGCGTATCAAGGAGCGCGTCAAGTCGCGCGGCGTAGCGGACATTCCCACCGGGGAGATGAACAACTTCTTCTCGCCCCTGTTCACAGAACATATCGGCGCGGTCAAGGTTTGGATTGGACCCGACGCTTGATTCTTTACTTTATGACGTTAGGAATAAGAGACGAATTGTATAATGCGAAACATACTTCCCAAAGTGAACTTTGACGGTAAAGTAAGCAATGGAAATGGGGCTCATGTACTTAGATCAAGTTGATCTGTATTCTTATATTCATAATTATATTCTGGATAGATAAACATGATGCTTATTTTAATAAACAAAACATTCACACTATGAATATACAATAGTTACTAGAAAAATTTTATTAGGCATTTATTTAATTAAATTTATTTTTGTTTGTCATCCGGATAATTTATTCAAAATGTACAATAATACATAATCAGTAAAACAAATATTAGAGTAATTTTTTTTTTGTTATTCAATACAAACATTTTATTTTTCACCTACTACCAATTGACCTACTGAATAAAGTATAGAATCAAGCTGATGTATGACGTTCGTGACATCCGTTCATTTCGTTGCAATAATCACAATGATTGCTGTTATCTTCACCATCAAACCATCTCATGGCGGATGTGTCACGGCCTCTCGTTCATGGCTCATGCCGTTCATACGAAAAACTTCTTTTCTCATCATAATTTAAATCACTAGCATAATGCATGCGCATCGTGTGATCAATGTCGAAACGTTCCAAATCTATCCCTTTTGTGTGTGTGACTAAAAACCATTTCCACTTTTATTCACTTTTAATCATGTCATTTTCATTGTACGTTCCAAATTGAATGTAAAATTACACATTTTTACTTATTACTTTACATTTACAAAGTGTAAAATACATTAGTGTAAAGTATATTTACAGTATGTAAAATTAAAAAATAATCAAATTGTGGGTAAGTAAATGTTCAAAATCTTTCATAGAATGAATTTTTTTTTACTTTCACGTTTTTCGCAATTCAAGCGAGCTGACGTCGTGTAAACATGGTAGTCCTTAAAAAAATTAACATTTTTAAAAGCAATGTTAAGGAAAGAAGTTTTTGTAACAATCCAAAGTTGATCGTTGCGTTGTGACTCCACGTGTAAAATATCCCACGCAAACCTTCGAATATCTTTTGTAAAATACCGAATATTGTGTCTGCTCTCACTTCAGGTGTTTGTATTCTCTAGAAACGTCTACTCTATGATCAAAGACAGACTTAAGAGTAAAGGCGTGGCCGATATAACAGCCAAGGAGTTGGAAGGATACTTTTCTCCCTGGCAGGCCAAGCACATTGGTCAGATCAAGGTAAAACGTACATTCACGCCGGCAACAGTAGACACATGCAATGCTTTACGATATTCTGACTTATTTTACACGACGTAAATTTGTAATAAATTTGACAAAATTTTATAAAATTCATACAACTTGTCAACATCATCTTATGTTATAATTAATTTATTATTGCGATACATTCTGTTATAATATACGCGCTTACTTAAGCATGCATCATTGCTTCTAAGTACTAATCATTGCAGAACCATGTCTACAAAGTAAACCATACTCGTTGTTAACATGAATCATTACACAATATTCCATTATTCACATCATTTACTCATATAGTCATAATTTTCATTACGTATTAATTACAGATAAATGTGTATACTGTGACGTATTCACTACTCGTGTGTTTTATGACTGACTTATCAGAAGTTCTTAATCTTGGTATTTAAATGAAGATACTCAAACGTATATTATTGAATGTAAGAAATATAATAATAAAAAAAACATTAGTATCACATTAAAACATCTTTTGATTTGGTGACTCGACTACTGTAGTAGAATCAGAAAAGATTTTTATTCAGATAGAAATTGTAAATTAATTATGGTCAGTCTTGCTTTCGAAAATTTAAGAATACCTTTTTGTGTGAATGCTTCATTAATATTTATTTATTCCACAGGTGGCAAGCGGGAACAAAACAGTAGAAAATTGGGCGATGAAACGCCTGAGGGTACATTACTACATATTCTCGTACCCGAGCTTGCTGAAACTGCACGGCGAGCCGGCCCTGTTGAGGAACTTGGACACCCTGTTGGGAAACGAAGCCCTATTACAATTAGAATTAAAGACACTATCGCCCGCGTTCAGGGATGTCAAGAAAAAGAAATGGTTCGAAGAAGTGATAGACAATTATTTAAAACTTTGGGAGAGTAATATGTAACGAATATTTGCCGGTTTATGTTAACTGGGGTATCGAAGGAGGAACAAAATGCCATTCAATTCAATGTCGTGGAACGACTCGTGAAATGTAATTTATACAACTTTAACCTCTTATAATAATTGTTGCCGTCCATTCGTCGTAGCTACCGACTTATAATTTTAGTCCAATATGGTTGCAGTTGCTTTGATTTAAAAGACCGTTGTATATATGGATAAATCAATATCTTGTAAGTTAATTATAATAAAAAATATTTAAATATCATTTTCAATAAACAAAGCGCACTCGATGATGCAAAATTAAACGACCTCAAATTTGACATTTACGACTTGTAAAGAACATCACTGAAATGTCACAGTTTTAAAATCAAATGGTATACGTTTCTGTAAAATTATGTTAACTTACATAATTTAACATGACAGAAATCAGCAGTAATCATTATATTCATATTGCTACAACCCGTCTATTTCACTTATTTATGTCTATTGGATCGAATAGAAAATTATAAAGATTATTAGGAAATATGCGTTAATATAATACAAGTTAAATAATATATTTTTTACAATTTTTGTTGTTACAAAACTTCATCTAAAATATGTTAATACTTAAACGCTTCTTAATTAATAATATTAATAAAAAAAATTAAAAATGTGGTTCAAATTTGAAATATCGGAACGCCAACCGATTGGTTGGTTAAAGACGACCTGCCTTAGGTGACGTCACGTTAAGGAAGTGTACATGTTGGGTGTTATTCAAATATAATCTGTGGTCGTTTTATGTTATACCGTGTAATCCTAACTTTATTAGTGAAATGTGACATTCCTGCAAAGTTAATGAACAATGTTTTGTGATGTGAATTTCTTGCCGTAGTTTTGCATAAAACAGTACGATATAGTACTAATAAAGCGATTTACTCCATTCCTCAACAATTACAAAATAGATATTCCGCCCAAAAATAAAAACTCAAATGTTGTCTCACACGCAGACATCACAACGAAGCGTGCCAAAATGGCGGTGTTAAAAGTTTAATTTAAAGAAAATTTTGACCTATCTCTTAATGATTTTTTTCTTAATAGTACTATATAAACATTAAATTATATAAAAATAACACGCATATTCTCTATTATTCTTTATGATGCAATTGTTTTATGTGCAAAATTAAAAAAAAATAATGATTGAATTCCGGATCTAGGTCCCCAATGCTCCGACCAACAACAATTGCCTACACAATATTGTTGTATACATATCCTGTATCATGTCATTAGAAGAGACGGCTGAGCATAAAAAAGAGAAAAATAAAGAAATAATTTTTCTGAAGTCTGAATTGAAAATGAATTCCTGAAATATTTTTATAAATTATATTGAGCGAAATGTGATCGTACCTAGTAAGTTACAGTGAAACATACTACTTATTGTTTAGCATAAGTCAAAGAATTTGTATTTTTGTAAATATTTATTATGAGTAGTGAATAGAAGAAATATATGAAGAGAAAATTGTTTATCACTGAATCAGCGCCATCTATGATGTAATTTTTTTTACCGAATATTACATTTTTATACAGTGCGTAATTATGTGCAATAATATAATTAATTTTAATGCTTGTACAAGAACGAGATCGAAATAGATAATGCATTTACTACTTTTGGATACGAACAAAACAAACGGTGTAAATATTTTTAGAATAAAATCTTTGAAATGAAATAAACATGTTTAATGACTGATGAATTGATTTTCTTTATTAACGAGTCGCTACATTGCTGATTGGATAAGCTAATTATTAATTTATTTAAACCTATAAATTTTTCTTTTTCTAATATTTATATTCAAATAACGCAGAGCTTCCCCGACCTTTTATACCTTAACCACTTGGCATTTTTCGGTTTTGAGTACACCCCTGTTTAACTAAGATTGATTTTTTTTGCAATCAACTTAAAATATTCAAATTCAATAATGTGTTTTGACAGCTGGTTTAGCGCTACCCACCCGCTTTGAAGGGTTAAAGTTGTAATGGTAGTGAAGTGTAATGTGAAAAATAAAAATAAAAACTTAAGCCAAGAAATTTTTTACTTGGTCTGAGACAGTTTCGGGCTTCCTAGCTTTCATCTTAAATCAAGAATTTTGTATACTACAGCCAAGGTTTTCATTTCTTCCGTGCACTACAATATCCTTATTTCGCTAGTAATATTATAATTGTGAAAATAATACTTGTATACCAAACTGCAGTAGTAGGATAGATCTGTTTATTTTTTATTACGTTTTCACGTAAAAATTAAGCACCAATGGTCCGTGATTCACAGACAAAGCTGGAGGTTTAGCTAAAACCTTGACACAGGCTACAATTTACCGCGGAAAAATATTTTTTTCGATATAAAAACTTACACGCAGAGAAAATAAAAACGTCAAACTCAAGTACTATGTAATGTTTGCATACCTAGTCGGAGTCCATGCACCCTAACTCACAAAATTAGTAGAAATCAATTGTTTGAAATATTACATGATATTACAAACGCGCCGTTTACTTACATAAACTTATTCCTTATAAACAGATCACGCAAAGAAGTTATTCAAAGTTCGACAAATTTCAAACGACTATAATTTAAAAGCGAAGCGAATTCACTATCAGCATTATATTTTTCGAATCTCACTGCAAATTCACTGCTGAATCTGCAATATAACGGTAAGTTATAATTAGTTAAGATAAATTAATCTAAAATACCGAATCCAAGCGTAGAGCTCACCGGCAGGAAAACTGCGCAAACAACAGGAAGAGACATGTTTGAATAGTTAATAATCCCCGGTGTCCCCAAAACGTGTCCTAAATATATCTGGCTCTATGATCTTAGTCTTATCGCCGCGAATGAGGCTATCGCCTGAATCATACACCGACAAGTTATCACGAGCAAACCCGTCCTCGACCGACAGCGTCCCGTTCAATTGTAAGTTTTGAACAACGGACTTAGTAAATTCGTTCATCCGATGTGAATGGTCTTTCTTTGAACGAAGACAGCGTTTTATAAACACTGACTACTTGTAGAAGATATGTAGCTATTTACAGAATTAGTCACACTATGATATCACGTATTATCGTTGCTGCGATAACGTATCTATCACGGTAAACTGCGAAAATGTTTAAAGAGAAGAATAATAAAGGATCGACTGATATTTTTACTTCTCTCTGTCCTCGTGTGTGTTCTATCATTGTAGTAACGGTGAGTGCTCCGGGGAACTGTGTGGCTCGACCCCACGTCGCCCTTTCATCTTCGCACAATGCACCCAAGAATAAAATTGCACCTACATCAAGTTGATTCGTAGCGACCTTTCACTGTTCCGTTTTTGTGATAATTTTCAGAACGCACAAGCATATTGTGGTTTCGAGGTGCCTCAGACGATTCAGTCAATAGGCACAGCTTCAGGATGTAAGCCTGTCCAATAAAACTATTTACACTGAATAAGCTAAATTTAAGTAATTGCTGCTAGTGTGCATGATAAGGGTTGAGATCGTGAGGTTATCGCCGTTGAACGCAAACCAATGGACCTTGATTTTCGGAAACCAATCTAATAGTACTGTGACCAACTTGTCCACGACACAACTGCGTTGAAATATCGGCTCGGTCTATGATTTGTCACGAACCACCTTAAAAATGATATAAAATGAAATTCACTCGCGTCTAACCATACTTATAACATTACTTATTTTAGGTGGTCTTATAGCCTAGTCGATCTGCTCAACGGAGCGAGCGATCCTGAGTTCAATTTACGAATACAGCCACTTCCGAAAAGCATTTACGTCACAGGAAGTCCTGAAGAGGGGGTGTAAATAAATATGTTAGCGATCACTGTGTAAATCGTCACACAAGTTTTGGAGTGTTTGAGAGCCAGGTAGCGAGAGCAACCCCGCTTCCTTCTTAGCAGGCACCGCGTCGGGATGTTTCTGGTTAAATGGACGTCTCCAGACGACGCTAGAAGGCAGCGGCGTTGATGAAATCACATGCCAACATCTTCAGTAGGATCTCGAATATACTTGAATGTAATTAGGTACAGTTGTTACAGTTACTCACTGGCTATATATTTCAAAGTTAATTACGCAAAACTGCATGATAACAGTAGTATTCTGTAAGAACTAATCTCTCGGGTCAAGTTCACCCAATGTTTACTGTGTTGCTACAACATTAGCAAAATATGAAAAAAACTCAGTTCACACGCCGCCGCCAACCCGTGTGCTTTCGTATTAATAACATGATTATTTAATATCCAGGATGCATGTGTTATTTTATTGATACAAATATGTTTATAACAGTTCTCTGTGTGGTACTGTTTGTGAGTTTGTCTGTGAGTGAAGACGGTGATCTGGGATACAATTTAACTATTGGAAATGCGATTGATGTTTTCGCGAAGTAAGTTTCATAAGTTTGTAATTGTGATACAGTCAGATAAATGTCTAAGACCTTGGTAGGTGTACATTATATCTAGATTGCTATTAATTATTTACTATTAGATTGTAATGTGGAATGGATCTAAGATTAATGAGTACGTATATATCTATACAAAGTAAGTCCATCGGCATCGCAGTAAACGTTTCGTTCATTCTCTGGCCGTTAAATTACTCGTATTATCCTGTGTTCTGATTTCTCATCCGTATAAGTGATTCATTAGTTTTATTAATCAGTGCTCTCAATAATTTTATATGTACACATATCTAAGACCTTAAACAAAATATATAGTGTAGTTTATGATTATGAATTACTTTTGTTAGTTAAACACTCTGTGGAATACAAATGACTGAATGAATGTTAGCAGTTCCAATTCGTTGGAATATATAAAGAGTCTACTACAGTACTCTAAGATGTGAGAGACGGCTCACATTCTCCTCAGGAAGATTATTTCCTAAATAGATCACTTGTTATCAGAAGGTCTATCAGCTTAATGGCCCCTGTGTCAGTATTTCATAGATCACTCCGAACGCCACTGATGATGAAAAGATTACGGTTAAAGTAACAAGCGACTTTCAACATTCAATCCAAGCTAATTGAAAGGCTCATTAAGAGACCTTTCAAAATGTATGAAGTCATGGTCACGTATGGCCAGACCTTATAATCACTATACTCGAAAATAGGGAAATAACAATAAAGCAAGTTTCGGTTATTCAAAATCATTATATCATTTAGGTATTCTGTAAATACACTATTGCACGTAATTTTTTGCTTCTACTACTGTTTCGAAAAGGTGCTTTAACAGTAAATAGAATAATAGGCGAAAGAAACTCCACATCATATCTTTTAAAACAACACAAGGCAATTACAAAGTAAGTTTTAACGTGTTTAGCTGGTTTCAGCACTGTTATTTCCAGGCGTACTTTACATTAATATATTCATCTATACCATAATATCCTTCAATACCCACACTTCATAATGGCCGTGTTTGATAGTACGTAAGAAGAATTAACGTATGACATTTATTTCTGCAGAGGTAAGTATTGTATTGTAGTTATGTATCAAATCACTACCGACAATAAAAGTGACAAAGTGTGACAGCCAGACTGAAGTATAACTGACAGCTTTCACTGTCATAATAATTTGAAATGTGAATATACTATGCCACTATAAGTATACTGTATACCTTTAAATGAATTATCTGTATGGTGTAGTACATTTTAGGAATTTTCCGTGATTTAATCATAAAGCGTGTATTGCCCGGAGATTTTGAATCCTGTCCTTATGTCAACGATCATCTCACATGTACTACAGATTTACAAATGATCTGACTCAAATCACAATTATTAAGGCACGCATTCGAGTTGAATAATAATACAAGACTCGAAAGACCATTATTAAGGGCGTCTCGAATTAATTGGTCCTGACTGTCTTTAGTTTACAGTTTGTAATGAAATATGAATAAATCGTTTACCCCTCTGGCGATGAATAATCTCAGTACCAACATGTGATAGGAAATACTTAAAAATTACTCTTTGTGGTCGGCTCAAGAAAATATATATAGAACTCATACAGATATAAAGTTACTAATTTGTAGGTTATTCGAATGATTAAAATTATTTATATCTTCATTCCAATCCTAGCAGTGAGTCGTTTAAATATACGTCTTAAGAATATGCCTGACATTGCTTCATCCGGTCGCTTACGATAACCAAAAGTCGTATCATTATGAATATCAGCTAATATTCAGGGGGCCCAAATATATGCACTTATAAATTTATCACCAACAACAAGAAATAATCTGTACAAACGTAACCTAAAAATTGGTCGTAAAGTGCGTGTGTGAAATGTCCAAATTAATTTCACTGAGCTATTAGCCCTCTTAATAACAATCCTTCATTCGAGCTCAGGAATGGGTACAAACTAAAAGATTATCATACGATCGACAGTTCCAAATTATTAAAACCGTAAAAAGATTCTTTTCTCGCAGTTACGGAGATCTATCACAAGTAACCCAAGTGATATCGGCTGACTACGAAGACGAAGACCCAGCACAGGTTGAACCCTTCCGAGAGAAGAACATACGGGTTTTTGAAAATATCACTTTCAGAGAACATTCTGGAGATACGATGGTAGACATGAACATACTTCTATGTGGCACATTCGAAGAACTTCTCAGCACGTATTTCCAGAACTTCAGAATTGAAGGGTAAGATTGATGCCGAATACGATTGAAATAGTTTTTGCTCACTACCCTATATTACCTTTTATAGGTACCCTAGTGGGACTATAACCATCTCCGCTAGTTTTCAATGGTGAGCCAGCGAATACATGTGGGAGTTAGGTACAAATGGACGTCAGGCTAGATTATTTATGTTAAACGTCTTCTTTCTTTAGGCGCCTGTCTAAGTACTGTTCTCTTAAAATTTACCGTGCATTTTTTACGTGTCTCGGTTGCAATACTATAGATACTTAAAAATATATCCGCTTTCTCTCGACTGTTTATCGTGAGGTGGAAATTTGTGCGAGGATCTGTCAATGATTTTTTGTGTTACATGTCCTTAATCAAACTGGTAGTGATAGTTTATTACCAAATCTTTACCAGCACAGACAAACCATGGAAAGCGTTCCTAGGCGACTGGATAGACGACGAGATCCTGAGAACATTCGGCATAGGACTGACCTCTGACAACTGTTGCTATGTCCTCGTCAAGATAACCAAGGTGGAAAGATCAGTTCAACTGGAGAATTTGGATAGCGTGATAGCAAAGGAATATGTACAACGGGCAATAGATTATCTTAACATCAGAAACATGTCTGAAGTGAGAGGTTTCATGAAGAGCTACGGCACGCATTACATCGACTCGTATATGACGGGGAATTTTGTATACCAGGTGAGTTATAATTGCTATTCAAGAAAAATAAATTTGGTTGATAAAACGAAGTTTAAGACACAAAACACTACGATAGCAAAAAAAACTGTTCTAGTTTAGAAACTGCACCAATTTTTTTTTATTTCCAACAATCTTCGAACTAGTTTTTAACATCTCGCTTTTTTCAACACTCACAAATCAGGGTGAAATAATTTCGTTATACGGTTTACCTTATTCGCACATGCAGTGCACAGACTAATAGAAGTATGAAACATTTTTATATTTTTAAGATTTACCTACGTAAAATCGAATTGTGTAGATGACATGTCCAACTAAGAAATTCAACTTAAATTATATATAATTATATTATAATTAATTACCATAAATAATTAACTTTAAAATATTAGTATAGTTATATTTATGTGTAATATATTCCAGGTATTTAAGTATAAGCGGGATGGGTATAACCTGCTCAAATCGTACCTCAGAAGGTCTCGGCGTAACTTCAACTCCAACATCGTCAGATATTATTTCTCATCATTTTTTTTAAAAGAAGTCGGTGACATTCGGGTAAGAAATTATTTCATTTTTAATGTATTTTACGGCTTAGTTGATAGTATCAGGCGTGACTTTGCGGAAATTCATTGTAATTTAATTAGTATTAATTTACTTTGCAACAATCCGCAAGCACAATGTATAATGGTATATACACTTCTATGCATAGAAACTCCCTCCCTATCATAAAGGAAAACATGCATTTATGATAAATAAAAGTATATACCAACATACATGTCGTCACCAACACGTGTTTAGCTCCGCAACAGAGTACGCTCAGGGTGAATAAACTCTACGAGTAGTAGTAGTAAATAGTACTAATTTAATATTTCGCGACTGTTAAAGATTATTTTCAAGGCGATTTAATATTGCAAGCATTGTCCTTCGAAGCCCGCCCTATTTATAAAGCTTGTCCTTTTCCCCCTCACATAGCTCGTAACGACTTTTCTCAAAACGCTTAAATCAATCTCCATTGATTTCCAGCTGGCAAGCGGCAATAAACAAATAGAAGCCTGGGCCAGGAACAACCTCCGCGACAGCCAATACCTGTTCTCCAGACCCAGCCTCCTACGGCTGCACTACAACCCCAACCTAGCCTTCAAACTTAACGAGATCCTAGACACGGGCGCTCTGTTGGGGTTACACCTCAAAACTCTGAGACCCATATTTAATAACCCGTACATGGCTGAAAAGTTCGCCGAAATTGTTGAAAACGATATGAAGCTATGGGAAGTTAACGCTTAAAGCCAAATAGACTTCGTTGTAGTACAGAAACGTAGTAAATAAAATATACAAGACGTGCATTTGGTTGGTGCACGTGGTTGTCAGTTACGGACTGAAAGTAGCCCAAAATTCCAAATCACTCTCAAACATTGCTCTTCTAATTCCTGTTGGCGTCAATCTCCTGTCACAATTATAGAGCTTCAGGTCAAAGTTTGTAGATTTTTCAAAGCATCAATTTCACAACAATCTTTAGATTTACTTGTTTTCGGACGATATATACGGAAGCTATGTTCTTTAATTACTACTAGCGGCCCGCCCCGGCTTCGCACGGGCGTACTTTATCAACAGTTTCCGCAGCGTATGCGACAAAAGAAATTTTTAAGCAAACTTTTTTACACCTTGGTTCACGTTACTGAAGTTTTAGCAAGGATCCCTTACTTTTCTAGTAATAAATATAGCCTATGTTACTCAGGGATAATGTAGCATTCCGATGGTGAAAGAATTTTCAAAATCGGTCCAGTAGTTTTTGAGTTTATTCGTTACAAACATACAAAAATACAAAGCTTTCCTCTTTGTAATATTAGTTACGAGTTAGATTACGAGACTTACCAAATTTCGAATCCAGTCCATCAGAGTGGGAGGTTAAATTTCCAACTCGAAGCTACAACTGCATTTTGTAAATTTATATTTTTAATGTTAATGATAAAAATAAAATGTTTACTTAAGATTTAATAGCGTAGAACGCGGCTTGGGAGAATAAATTGTAAGATTCCATAAAAATTGAACATAAAAACAATTAGCTTATATGTGTTAAAAATACGCATACTTGGCACCAAAAACTGCCCGTATAAGAAAAAAATATAAATTTTGTAATTGATCGTATATTGTAAATTTTATGTAAACGAAGCAGGATGTTTCTTTAATTTTTACAAGATTTACAAAACCTATCAACCTATTATTGACTTATTGTTATAAATTACTAAAAGACCCGAATAGAATTGACGCATATCATTTAGAGCTTTAAGGAACGACGATTTGCATTTACATAAAATCTCCGCCAGATGTCGTTGTCACAATAAACCAGTATTTTGTATAAAGTATGTTAATAAAAAAAATATTAATACAATCTGATTGTCATTTTATTCTACAATAACCTAAGATTAATAAATTAGGATAACGTGCATATGAAAATATTAATTAAAAATATACTGTCTACGGACATTAAAATCCAAAATAAATTATACAGTCATGTCCTGAGATCTTAGTTATAACTATTTAGATTCTAACTTAACACAGTTAACTACAGTTAATTATACCAACGAGGTACCTTACTAATGCGAGACTTGAATAGTAATACAATAACATCAGTTTAAAATAAAATGTGATGTTGACAATTAAAAAGCTTTTTCATGCTACACCTTAATTATTCAATACAAAATTACATAATATAAAATGGCAGCGTTAGAAACGAAGATATAATTTAGCTGAACACTGGATAATAAATGAATAGTATAATTTATCGTTACTAAGTTACTATTCTTTCTGATCTCCAGACAAAATAACTATTAAGAAAACATATAGAAACTGTCAGTCTTTACAAATCTGATCAACATTTACATTTATAGTAGATATCTAAAGTGTAGTCAAATTTGATATTACATTATTTAATACTTATGATTCAAGAATATTCTACACAATTGGCTAGTACAACGATTGGTAATTTCATGAAATGTAGCAATTCAAAACTGATCCAAAATTTCATGAGATTTTCAAATGTACGATCATACCAAACATATATAGACAACCCCCAAGCACTTATTTTTTTAAATAATATTTTATTACTCCCAATACTTGACTTAATATCATTTTCCCACATTCATTCATTCGTAATGGAAAAAAGATTTTATAAATACTAAATTTCTGTACTTCGCGTTATTATGTAATTCTGAATTAATTACTATTATTTTCAGTCATTCCGAGACAAACCTTCAATTTCACAGGATGATTGAATCAAACTCCCTGACAATTAATTAGGTTTCTAATAGTAGAAAACAATCAAAATTGACACAAAAACCATCACATTTATATCATGTTATTGAATTGTAATACTGGTTATTATTTGCCTGTGAATAGACTTTACAAACACGGGAAAATCAATACATTAGTTATTATTTATTTTAACATTTGAGTATTGTTATTATTAAGATAAACACAATTATAATAACACTACAAACTAACGAACTCAAGAACTTGTCGTACAGGTCATCGAACCCGCACAATAAACATATGTTTAAACAGCACCCGCTCAAATACCTTCTTGATTGTGTCAAAACTGAGCCAAACCAGGGTCAGTACTATCAAATATGCGAGCGAAAAAAGTGTATGAAAATCCATCCATTGGCAATATATTTTTCTGTAACGGTCCGACATTCTTGTGCATTCTAATTAAGTCGTATTACTAAGGACTGGGGTTTGAAAGTTGAAACGGCCGACTGCCACAATAAGACTTACTTTGATTATAGAATTAGCGGTCCGTCCCGACTTAGGTCGAGCGGAACAATTATCTTAGTAGATATTTCGCAGGTACATCGATTCTAATATCTGAATAGTGTAAAACACACTGAATATCATTATGACTTCAGCATAACGTACTTTTGAAATGGTATAAGAAATTTTGGAATAGGTGCTGTGGTTCCAGAGATTAATTTTACCCTTTGGCTTCACCCAAACACACAAATTTCAAACTCTCTATTATAATGAAATACAATACTATACATATACACAGTATACATAGGTATAAAAGACAATAGAGTAGTAGGCGGTCTCATTGCTAAAAAGCAATTTCTTTCAGACAACTTTAATACAAGAATTTAACATAAAACACATTTAAGAATAGGAAGTATGATATTCATGATTTAGTACGAAGTATAGTAATATTTAGTTAGTGACAAATACACGAGAAGAAGAAAAATATAGTAACAATAATCAATATATTAAGAGTGTTCAAAGAGTCGAGTAATAAATTTATATTAGTATAGATGTCATGTCAAACATGGAATACCCGATAACGTTTTACTACAACAGTTCTTTTTAGCTTTCATTAACCTCGGTGAAGTAATAATAAAAATAATTTATGTTTGACTAATTTTCCTACCAGGAGAAGTATAAAGTATATAAAAACTGGAGAGAAAATGTCATTCCCATCTCGTGTATATTACAATTAAAGCCCCCCCGACCTCCAGTGAAAAATTGTACGTAGTATTTAAACATATTTGTATGGCAACCTGGACGATAAGTTCTTACGTTAACGCTGTATTTTAATTGAAAAAATTGTAACATTTATAGATATTTGTAAACGTCATCCCCACCTCTTTTAATTATGTCTTGGGAATTTATCTTTTTTAGAACAAAGACTTTATATTAATCTTGATTTAATTAATATTTTTGAGTCCATATATGTGTAAATTATAGATAAATTAATGTTGTTATGTTTGTTGACATAAATCAGCGGCCTAATTCAAGTCGCTGGTCTCCTAACAGTGAAAAGCTTTTAAAGGGGCCCGTTCCGATGCGAAACCGATCAAGGGCTGCTATAGGAGTCGCGCCAGGGGTCAGTGCGGTTCGTAAGTGGCGGCGGCGCGCGTGCACGCCACCTGGTGGCGACTCACCGGTTTCCCATTTATCGCCAGGGACGTCGGGTTGTTCACGCGGATCGATTTGAAGTCGTACTTCTGGAAGCGCATACAGATCGAGTTAACGACACTATTAATTATACCCGCCGCACGAAAGGTCCGAGCTTTGGTTCTCAACCGGACATGACATACACATGACATTAAAGGTCTTGTGTCTCGGTTGTTTAAGATGCGTTAATTTTGCATTTGAACGGCTAAAACATCTTAGTGTAGGATTATTAGGAGCTAAGGATTGTTTTTATCAGTTTGTGACGATTGAATACTGTTCATCTTTGAGTTCAAGCCATCATCTCATGTTTGTAATGCCCTGCTGAATAACGAAGAACTGATACCAGGTGGTGTGGTGGTCGGTGCCATCCGGCCTGTCTGTACATAATGGTATAAGGTTGTTTACCTAAGGCCACGTGTACATTGAGTGTAGCGCCCCCAATAAATCTGAGAGGAAGAACTTCGAGCGCATTACGCGACTCTCACCCTTACACTACGCACATAAGGTCGCACATCGAAAACAGGGATAACCGAACTATTTTCCGTTTGTTTTGTAAATAATATTTTTCACAAGAAAAATGTAGAGCTTTCTCGAAAACCGGAAAGCGATATAAATAGTGGGCACGGCTACATGTAGGTCATTCCATTTTCGAATACGGACGGGAATTGATCTGTCCACAAAGCGAAACACCAACGATCACCAAAGGTGCGACCGCGACAGTTGACCGGAGCTGGCGTGTGTACCTCGGCGTTTTGTCCAAACCCGTAACACGTGACAATAGCACTGTCAAACATACCGCCAAGTGCGAGTCGTGGCGGTGCGTGGTGAGCCGCGGCTCGGGGACGGCCACGCAGTCGCCGATGATGGCGCCGCGGCCCCCGGCCCAGTTGTACACCAACACACATACGCATTCCATACTGCCGTCCACCAGCGCGAACGCACTGAGGGTGACATCACATATATTAGTCTTCATTTCAATGGCGTATTTGGTTTAAATATATGGGTTCTACAAAGGGCAGATTCAAAGCGTATTCAGTGGTTAAATATATTTATTACATTGCATTAGATGAAAACAAAACAACGTATCCCAATTGGCGAGTTGACAGGAGGGTTGTCTAGAAATCGTATAGTAATCAAACTGAGAAATACACATGGTTTTCTCTTTATAATTTGGTGTAAAATAAAACTATTATTATCACCTAAATATAAAAATGTTTATTATCACCAACCAGAAGTGCTCACATACACACCCTCGTACTAGTGACTACGTCACGAGCGGCACGGACATACATACATGAGACACCACAACATCAACACCTGAGAACAATGTCCTCGTTATATGTGTTCCAAAACCAACATTTTTATTCCAATACACCATAAAACCCTTTCTGACACTTCAATGGAGAGATGGAACACGCATGTGCTTGTATAAGTTCAATTTTTACACCGAACGGTGGTTTTATATGGAACCTCACCAAAGAACAACAATTAAAAACAATGCTTTACTATACCATAGATTCTACGACTACTACAAACACAATAAAATATTCAATAAATTCCCTACAACGTCTTCCTTTCTATCTTGATCGATAACGCATCGGTGACATTGGTGCCAGCGGTGGCTTACCAACACGTCAGCGTTCCGGGACCTACCTCTCCGAGTTGAAAATGATAACAACTCACAAAGGCACGCAGTTATCGTTGTGCACCGAGCCCACCACCCTGCCGAGCACCACCTTCCCTTCGTTGGAGCCCTCGCGCAGGTCGCCGAGCCGCGCCGGCGTCAGGTACACGTTCTTGCGAGCGCCGAACGTGTTGCATATGTCCGGCGCGTACGGACCCAGCATCTTTTCGTCTAAAGTCTGAAATGATGGTTTAAAATGGTGTATTTAACATGATTGGCACTTAACATAAGTTATTTACTGCAGTTACTCAAATAGACGTTGTCAAATAAAACAAAAATTCTATGCTTTATTTTAAGAAATAAGTGTTATAATATTTTAGTAACAAAATGTGTACCAGTGGCGACATCTGTTCTTATATTTTGTAATAAATTGTTGGGCGAAAAGTAAAATTTGCCGTTAACGAAAAGATCCTTACAATAGTAAGAATGTATTGAATATTTATAGGAAGTAACTTCAATACTTAAAAAAAAATCCAATGCGTTGTAAAGCTGCTGACCAGTAGAATTATATTTATTTAGCAAATATATTATAAATTATTTAATATTTAGGCAAATATAGATATGTACAATATTTACTTAAAGAAAAAACACAAATTTACAACACAACACAATACCCGTCCTGCTCTCGACTGTAACTTATTACCTACGTATATGAGAGACGGAAAGAGTTATCACAACGTGTTTTCAATTTAACGTCGCACTTAATTTCTCATTCATAAATAGAAAATTATGCCCAACTCCACAAAATCGCCATGATAGCAGGGCCTTGGCAAGTAGAGAGATCATGTGATACTCATATTGACCTATTTCTGATGAAATTGGTAAGCACAGAACTACACTTCTGAAATTAGGATTTAGTTTATTAACAATTGCATATTTAGAAAAGATCGCGATTTGGTCAATTCACTACTAAATTGTTAACATACCTTTTAATAGGGACTAATAATAATAATCATAATAATCTAATACATTCACTCTCAAATATCCTTTCGTTCAAAAAACAAGGTCACCTGCAGAATTTAAAGTATCTCAGATCTACACGTTTCCCTGACCTTACCTGCACCATCTGAGTGATCCTCTTAGTTTTCAGCTTTCCCCTGGTCTTCACTATGTCAGTGGCCGCCGTGAGGAACTGGGCCAGTTGTTTCTGCTCGTGTGTGGCGACACTCCACGCCGGGTCCAGGCGACTGGCGTGCTCGAAGGTCTTCAACGCCTCCTCAAAACATTCGTCGTACCTCAACGCCTGGAAAACAAAAAAGAGTCCTCATTAAAAACTTTATCTCATTATCGAAAAGGTGTTTGATTTTATTATTATTGTTTATTACTGCATCTGCATATTATGGTTGAAGAATGTTGGTTTAAAAAATGTTTTTTCGGTTTACGTTACAAATGACAATATTAAGGCGTGATAATATCTCGTTTCATTTATTTATTTAATACACAATAGAGCTACTTTTTCTTAAAGACACATTTGTACCAATCCCGTCGGGAAGGCATCCGACCGCGTGTGGCATGTTAGGCTCGTGTACAAATTGTTGGACTCGTCCGTGCCAGGTATGCTGGTTAGGTTAGTTGCGTCGTTTCGCGATGGGTGGTCATCCGTAGTATGGGTTGAGGACGTGACCTCAGACCCCCGTCCAATCCCAGCTCTTGAGGGACACCTCCAAGAGTGGGAGCTCGATACGGTATCGATAGCGTATATCCTTTGGTCCCGTAACGCCGAACTAGCGGTCGCCCGTATGCAACGCCAGCTGGTCCTACTGCCTCCTTGATTGGACAAGTGGCGGGTCACCGTCGACGTCGGTAAGACGGTCCCCATTCTGTTCACCGCGTCGCGTAAACTGCCGGCGCCGCTTCGCCTCCGTTGTCGGACAGCCAACAGTGGTGTGGCAGCCGACCGTTCAGTACCTTGGATATATCATCGATAGCTCGATGCGGATGTCGCAGCAAGCCGACAACGTCGTTCAACAGACGCGTGCCACGCGAGCTATACTCCGACCGGTGCTATCATCCAGGTTACCGCTTAGAGCAAAACGAATGGTGTGTTGCACCTACGTTCTGACACGTTTAGCCTACGCGGCGCCGGCGTGGTGCGCGCTGGTTGTGGGTGGCAGCGCAAGCGCATGCAGCAGCACCAGAACTTGGCTCTGCGGGCAATCGCGATCTCAACAAGGTGACGATCGAAGAACACCTGGTCCATCGTCGGCGCGGTCGAACATCACTCGCATCAAATGAGTCCCCGAGAGGGATCCCCCACAAGAGGGATGACTGATTGCAACGGTAACAGGTCTTCCGGACAGGACTCCCTCCGCAAACAGCGCGCCTACACTCTCACCAGGGGACCCTTGTTCCTCCGAGTTTCAAGTCCGGGTAAATAGGATGACCCTCAAGGCCCGTAGTCCCTCGTCACATACGCCGATAGGGCGGTGGCAAAGGAACAATCGGTTGTTGTTGTTGTTGTTAGCAGCCCACGGTACATCACGTATCTTTTTATTATAAACTATATGATAAAAAAAAAGAAATAAACTTACAATCCCCTTATTATAATAAAGATCTGGCTGTCCTCTGGCGACTGGATCCAGCCACGCCTGGCGATAAGCGCTCATGCATAGCTTTAAAGTCTCTGGATCTTGAGTTTCCCCGAAGTATTGGCACAAGTACGCATTGCCCAGTACCGTCCATGATATCCCATCTTTTATGTCCTGCGCCACCGCCTCTTTGGCTAATTCGACGCTTTTTAAAACGGCCGCTTTGGATTCGTCGTGTTTCATCGCCTTACTCTCCTGCCTTAACATTATGGATAGACTACGTAAAGTCACTCTGTTGCGTTCCTGCCGACGAAACATTTTTTTTGTATCCGTTATCAATTAAACATCAGTATATTTTCAAATGCAGCTATTGCTACCGAAAAGACGAGCTGGCAAGAACTGTCATGTGTCATGTGCGAACATGATTTTGAATTTAAATTTAAGTGCGTAAACAATAAACACAGTAGTAAGAGGCATCAATTTTAGGGGCAGGTTTAACACAAGTTCGACTGTTTAACAGTCTGTTAAATTAACATTGTATATATTGACCTCCCC